>VYXC01001251.1:107207-123870 GCA_013397175.1 Platysteira castanea
ACACAGGTCCCGCCCCTCCTCGCCACCCGGGCTCCCGCTCGCCCCTCGCTGCACGCCGGGACGCGGGGCCGGGACGTGATGTAAGCCCCGGCAGAGCCCCCCCGCCCCACGCAGCGCGGCCGGGCTGCAGGAAGGGCGCACCCCGCGTTACCAGTTCTCGATCATCTCCTTGATGGCGTTGGCCGGCCTCTGGATGACCTCGCCGGCCGCGATGCGGTTCACCACGGCTTCATCCAGCCGCCGGATGACGCCGGCCATGGGCGCCGCGCGGGAGCCGCGCTCGCGCCGCGGCCGGGCGGGAAGCGGGGGCGGGGCGGGNGAGGACAGGCTGAGGAAGCTGGACCTGTTCAGCCTCGAGATGAGATGACTGAGATGGGACCTCATTAATGTGTATAAATACCTAAAGGGTGGGTGTGAAGGAGATGGAGCCAGTTTCTTGGTGGAGCCAAGCAATGCAATGAGAAAGGCAATGGGCAGAAACTGGTGCACAGGAAATTCCACCTGAATATGAGGAACAACTTCTTCACTGTGTGGGTGACTGCACTGGAACAGGTTGCCCAGAGAGTCTGTGGAGTCTCCCTCATTTGAGATATTATCAAGAACCATCTGGGTGCAATTCCATGCCATGTGCTCTAGGATGGCCCTACCTGAGCAGGGAGTTTGGACCAGATGACCACTGTTGTCCCTTCCAACCTAACCCACTCTGTGATTCTGCAATTCTGTGATGCTGTGATTCCGTCATTCTGTGAACTGCTACAAGCACTGTAGCATGTGTATCCATCAAGGCTGAGCTCTGTGCCTATGACAGCAGGACTGCACTGGGTGTCTGACTGCCACGTCTCCAATCACAGGATGCTTTCCAGGGTGTCCCTGTATCCATTGTGATGCATGTCTCTGCAATATACGTTGTTACTCAGTAATTACTCAAAAATATAAAGCAGATCCTTATTTGTGCAATGGCTAAAACTATGCAGCAACTCCCAAGCTTTGGGATGTCTTGGGGTTTGGAGACACTTGTCCAGCAGAGTTCTTGCTTTCCCTGCCAGTAAATATGGAAAGGGTGGTTAAGTACTGGAATGGACTGCCCAGGGAGGTGGTAGAGTCAACATCCCAGAGGTGTTAAAGAAACTACTGGATGTGGCACTTGGTGCCATGGTCTAGTTGACAAAGTGGTGATCAGTCAAAGGTTGAACTTGATGATCTCAAAGGTCTTTTCCAGCCTGAATGATTCTGTGATTCTGTACAACCTCATGTGCTGTTCTTTGTCCTGTGGTTGGAGCATGACCAGTGTACAGCAGACAGAAAGCTGTTCCCTTCCTTGCAGTGGAGGAAGAGACCATAGCCATGATGGAATGAAACCTTTTGCTGTCAGAGTGATCTTGACCAGAAGGGTTGCACACAAAGGAGTTAGTGGAACACACACGACTTAAACTGCTGCACATCCAGCATGGATTTGGGCCAGTGTTTTTCTAATACATTCTTTTAGATATCCCCCAAAGCTTCTCCAGGATGGCAGTGTCACTGCAGTGCCTTGTCAGTGTGATGCAGCAAGTGTGCTGCTGTGTAAAACACCAGAGTATATTCATGTTGTTTTATGTCTCGCTTGTAGCTGCAGCGCCAAGAAATGGACATCACTCCACTTGAAGATGCTCTACAACTGGCGTCTCTTAATCTAGTGAAATGTAACTTCAGCTTCTTCTCATCCTTCACCATCTTCTCTTCATAAACACCTGTCTTCATCTTTGAAATTATACATTAACTGTGAAATGTTGACAGCAATAAACAAAGCAGTTTTCATTTTGCAGAAGGGAAAAGAAAAAAAACCTGTCTTGAGAAGTATCCCTTCACAGGTGTCACTTTAAACAGGATGGTCCTGGCCATGGGCCTGAAGAAGACACAGGCCCTCTAAAGAACATGTAAAGCAAGAAACAAAACCACTTAAGCGTGTGAAACCTGGACTGGTGGTACCTTGCTATAAGGTGCTTTGCCTTCCAAGGACATTTTGTCCTCAGCACTGTCTGGGATGGTTGCTACAAAGTTTCACTCTGTCTAATTCCTGTCCATATGTACACGTGCCTGCAGTGCCCTCAGGCATGACAGATCTCCACAAAAGCCCCTTTTGTGGCTGACTTCAGGTTGTTGACCTTGGCAAAAATACCTGGGTGGAAGACCGCAGTCCTGCCCTGCCACCTCCCTGCCTGTG
Source organism: Platysteira castanea (assembly GCA_013397175.1). Classification (NCBI taxonomy): domain Eukaryota; kingdom Metazoa; phylum Chordata; class Aves; order Passeriformes; genus Platysteira; species Platysteira castanea. Next base: position 109,411 of record VYXC01001251.1, read on the forward strand.
GCATCCTGAACCTCCAGGTGACAACTATCTTGGCCATGGTGCACTTTTGCTTTGATTTGCAGGAAAAGATTCAGGGGCTGTTAGGATTAGTGGGGCGGGAGGCAAAGGGTTAATAGGGACAAAGAGAGGGCGACCTACTGTACACTAACCTTGACTGTGTACTGACCTGGGAAGCACCAGGAGCACGGGGAGCACTGAACTTCAGATCCAATGAATCTGGCTCTGCTCCAGGATCTGAACATAGAGGAGGAATCTGCTTTCGGTGGCCTTGGGCAGTCTGCCACAAGCCTCACCCAGAGCAGTTGGAAATGGGAGTAGGAATCTCCTGGATCTCACACTCAGTCTGGGACAGAAGACATTTACTCCAACTCTTCCTTGTCCGTGCTGGTCCTGACAGCTATTTGCACTGTCAGTATCTGCCATGGACCAGCCAGCAGGAAAATCTTCACCTCTATTCCTTGTACCTGTGTTAGTGTTTGTATCACAGAGATGCAGCTCATTTTACTGGATGTCACTTGCATGAAGTTTTAAAATTTTGTGTTGTCTGTGCCACAATCCTAATTTCTGTATGGAAGCAGGTGTGAAAACATCTATTTCTCTGGCTGCAAACAGCCATCAAAAGACTTTTTCATATTTGCATCACAACTGCTCCAACTGGAGGTCAGCCCTGCCTGCTTGTACCTCGCAAGCTTTGCTCTGACCCATTCCAGTTTGGATTGTTTTGTGTGACAGTGTGTTAAAAATGAATTTGTTTATATTAAAGAAAATAAAACCCAAAATATCTAGATTTCATTTAAAATAATTTAGGAAGATATAACCAGTGTATTTTGGTGCCAGGGCTCAGAAGTGGTGTTGGGGCAAAAGAAGTGGTGTTGGGGCAAAAGAAGTGGTGAAGAATGAATGGAAAGAGCCTGTTGGAATCTTAATACTTTTTAAGATCCCAGAGAGGAAAGCTGATATATTTAGCAATCAATGCTATGAAATTTCAGAAGGCAAGAATTAGTTTCTTAGAAAGACATGAAACTGAAACAGCCTCACTGTCATAAGAGAAATGTAGTGACTTTTTTCCCTTGAGACATAGAGGATCATTTAATTTTTAAAAAAATTAAATAATACAATGGAAGAGCTGCAATCTTACCAAAACGTTTCTCACACTGGGAAGAGGTGGCCTAAGTGTCAGTAAACAACATGGATTTTGAATGTTTTTTTTTAAATTATAAAATCTATTTTCTTAAATGCAAAGATCTATCTAGTTTTGGGTCTGATAATATTAATCTAATATATTCTTTTAGATCTAAGAAAGAAGTTTTTTATAATGAGGGTGCTAAAATACTTGAAAAGGTTATGCAGGGACGTGGTGGCAGCCACATCCCTGTAAACATTCAAGATCAGTTTGTATGGGTCTAGTTGAAGATGTCTCTTCTCATTGCAGGGGGGGTTGGGCTAAATGATTTTTAAAGGTCCTTTTCAATCCAAAGTGTTCTGATTCTATGATACTTTATACCATTTTGAAGTTCTAGCCACTCATTACCTGCAGCATGTACTTACTATTCCAACTCAAATATATTAGGAACCCCGGGAAATATATTTGAAACTTCTTCGTAAGTTGTTATTGACCCCTTCAAAGTCAACATTGCTTTATTTGCCTTGAGCAGTTAAAAGAGTGTATTAAGAAATAGTAAATAAGGTTTAAGAAAGAATTGGAGCATGGGATTGTAGCACGGGGAAGCAAATAAAGCCTGGCTGGCACAACACTGTCTTCTGTGCAAAACTAGAACCCAACACTACATCCTGTAAGATGAGACATGGCTGAAAAAAAAGGCAGAGATCTGCTACACTGAAGAAAGGACAGAAGATTGATTAAATCAATTTGAAAGCTTAAGATTATTAGAGTTTTAGACTGCAGCTCAAGCAGAATAGGAGGTTAAAAGATGAGGGTTGCTTGAACACAAAAAGCCGGATTTTTTTGTTTGTTTTTAAAGAGAAGCAAGTTGAGCAGCATTCCAGTATGCTACTACTTTTATAGAATTCCTTGTAAAAAAACAGCTGGTTTTTTTTTCTAGGTGACATGCCTGTATCTGGAAATGTCTTCTCATTTACCCTTGAATAATTTCCCATGATGTGCATGTTAGTGGAAAATGGCATCTTTCACCCCTTCTTACAGTTTTTAATGCCAAACTGCAGCATAGTTTAACACAGTTTCTCAAAAATGTCACCAGTTGCCAAGGAAGAGATAACTGAAAGAATGCAAATAACCTTGATTCACAGACCTCTGCTTCTTTTCAGCTTGTCTTGACAGGCACCCAGAGTGTCCAGACAGTTCTTTTAACCCTTATCATTGCAGAATACAGACCCATGCTTCTTGCAGTGAATTTCTTGCATCTTTAGGATGCAGAATAAAATATTAACACAAAATTTGTGTGACAAAGGTTGGCTGTATATTAACAGCAGAAGAAACAGTACTGGCAGTAGTGATGTGTTACTAAACCTATTTACAGAAGGAGCTGCTTTGAGTTAATGCAGTGCCTACCTAACCCCCCCCTCCAAGACCCCCCCATTCCATGACAGAAAAAAAGGTCTCAGACTCACACTCCACTGAAATCAGATTATCCCATATGTAATTCAGGACAGTAACTGACATAGGATCACTTGTTTAGGCACAGTAATTTTATTCTGGGTTGGTCACTCATGGTCCAGGGTTTGGTGAAAACGTTCTTCTATGCGTAGAACAGCTGCTCAAGAGTATGTGTCACATGCTGTTATACAGAGCCTCAGGCATTTGCATAAGGCAAGAGGAGTTTTTGCAGGACAATATTGCCCCAATTAAGATGATTTTTTTTCACCCTAGTTTATAGTGCATTTTTATGAGTTCTGAAGCAAAACATGTTGTGGAAGTTCATGATGAGAAAATAACTGAAATATTCCCATCCCCACATCACACCCTGTTCATGCAGTCCTGTCAGACAAGGAGTTCTTATTAAGTCCACTTGAGTTGGCCCTGGAGCACTCAGAGGAACAGGATGACTTGTACAAGGCCCTATAGGATATGCCTGATAGAATTTGGAATAATTCTTTTTTGTCAGTATGTTAACCATAATATCACTTCTCTACCTAGAATATGGGCATTTATTTCTATGGACCTTAAAACACTCATAGTTGCATTTCCTAGGGGAAAAGAAATACTCTGCTGTACAAGCTGAAGATTTTTTACACTCCAAGTCTAAGAGGAAAAAATGGTGTGCACTATATATGTGGAGTTCCCTTAATGCTATGTGTGTAGGGGAACTTGCTCTTCATTGGTTCTCAACTGTTCAAATTTCTGTTCTTTCTTTTTGAAACTGTGAACTTCCTGTGAACTGGTTCGTACCATCTATCTTCCTGCAGTGACCACTGTGGTTTGTCCTCACAGCTCGTACCATCCCATTTTTGATTCTTGTACCTCCAGTTTTGTGCTAGGGTAACAGATAAGACAGTCAACAGAAAATAACTTTGTGTTGTCACAATCAACTAAAGGTAACTCAGACCCAACCTGACCACTGGGTGGTTGCTATCACTGCTAAAATCTATCAGAATCAGCCTGGGCCAGCATAACCCAGACAAGTGCTGAGACCCTGCCCTGTCAAGCTGATGCAAATCCTTCAGGCTTTCATTTGTAATAGCAAAAATGATGTTCACTTGAGTGCAGAGTAAGTCCTGATTTTTAGAGAGAACACTGTTGTAGGCAAGACAGTTTGCATTTGTCCTTTGCGACCATACCAGAGCATTACTTGTTATCTCTTCGTCTGGCATTAAAAACTATCACAAGCAGGATGCTTGTGCAAATTAATCACATGTCACTATGAAGGCAGAATTTTCCACGGTCCTAAAATGGTATAAAGATGGAATTTCTGAGACCAAATTTATGCCATCTTTTTTTTTTTTTTCCCATTACAGTAGCTGCATCATTCCGTGGTGTTTAGATTTTCCACGCTACTGTTCATGATTATAGTAGTTTTTCTGGTATTCTACTTGTATTTTCTTTTGACACAAAACATCTGGACCAATCAGGAAGTGTGAAACAAAAGGACTGTTTTATTCCTTTATTTTTATAACTTATTTCCTGTGTGACTGTGTGTTCTTCAGCATGTAAGAGTTACTTTTACGAAGTATTTTGTGAGGTCTGGATGGTGTAATACTACTGCATAATGTTGTATGTATTCTCTTGCTGGTTTTTTCCTAAGGGATTTAGTATTTCTGAAAGATCAGGTTTTTTGGCATGGTGTCAGAGGAAGCTTAAGATGAATTTAAAAGTACTCTACTAACTGTACAGAATTATTATATATTAGTGGAAAAAATTTAGAGAAAACAATTTTAATTATAGACAGGTGTCTTCATCTTGAGATGTAAGAAAGAAATTTTTTAGTCAGAACAATCAGTTACTGGAAAACCTTGTCAAGGATGCAGAAGACATCCCCCATCACTGGAGGCTTCCAAGGTGCAACAGGATACAGTGCTAGATGTCATCAAGGCTCCCTTTCCCACCAAAAGCTGGACTGAGTGAACTTTGGAGGAGAACCCTTCCAGCCTGGGTTCTTCTGTGGTTCTGTGTTTATTGCATGGCTGGACTGCAGGAAAAAAATACTTTTTTTATAGTATTTTCATCGCCAGTAAATACTGATGGTGTTTTAACCTAATTTTTATTGTGATTGAAGTCCCGTTTTTATTTTGCTCTTTAACTTCAATACATTACAAGAATGGACAAAATACATGTGCCGAAGTTTCAATACCTTGGCCTTTCTTGTAATAGATGAACTAGCTCTTGAGGGACATCTGAGTCTTGGGCTAAGAAATCTCTAAAGACCTCCATTTTACTGAACTTTCTAAGGTAAAATAAATGGGGGCAAAAAATACTCAAAAAAACCCCCCACTTTATTTCCAGAAAGTAGAAAAAGTAGAAAGAAGTGCAGTGGGGGATAAACCATACTTTTCCACAGACAGTCAGTGACCTGCATGCTTTAAAATGTACAAGTCACATTTTAGGACATAGGTGATTCAGATACTGGTCAAGGTCTGGAAAATTTTTACCACCACTGTTCTCAGGATGATTATTGTCTTTTTAATGGACATCAAGAGTAGCAAAAGCACCATGAACTTCAGTCAGCTCTGCCAAATTTTCACTTTTGTGTTTCTCTTGTGTGGAGACACCATGTTCCAATAACAAGAAAGCCTAAAGCAAATAGCTACAAACCCAAACAGAGGGAGATCCCTTACTGCAATATGAGCTATATTCCATAGCTGTAAGAACACCGTGACCTCCAGATACACATAAAATTTGTGTCATATTCTGCAGAAATTTCTGGGGGTTTTAGATAATATTATCTGCAGCATGTAATTCAGAACTGGTTGCCTGCTTGTGCTATAATGAAAAATATAATGAAACAGTTTTGTAAGCCTGTAGGAGTTAAAAGAGCTGTGGAAATCTTTCTGAGACCTTTGAATAAGTAATATTCAGATGCTAAATTAAAGAGATCCTTGCTATTTTTGAAGGCAATCAGAGTATATCACAGCTATATTGTCTTCCTCTAGTAGTATGACAGCAACTGTGTAAAACAGATAGGCCTTTTTTAAGACAAGGCTCTTTTTTGACAAACTGGAATGGACACATAGGCAAAGTTTTTCACCACTTTCTATGAGAGTGAGAGGGTTGGGTGTAGTGCTTGGTAAAAAGTATGTAATTCAGGAAGAGTAAATCCTGCCAGCATCTCCAGAACAAGACAAAAGTCTAGATAGAGACCAACAAGCAATCCTACAGCTGGAGGAAACATCCTGCACGGATGCTCAGTTGTGCAGGAATGGCCATGTCAGCCACGCTGTACCCCTGGGATGGAGGTGATCACACTGGCTCCATTGGAAGGTCCTGGAGGATGAGTGGCAGAAGATGTCCTATTTAGCAGTCTGTCATGGATTGATTTTGAGAGTTTGAATCACAAAAGGGGACAAGAGAAATTTAGAAAAACTGTTTCCACTTCTGAACCTATGATGGCAGTGCCCACTGTAGTCACTAAAAACAAATACCTCCTGCTTAAAACTTGGCACGGACTCATTGCAAAAACAAACACAGAAAATCCTGCCAATCTCTCCTGGTGTGCTGCCAGAAGTATGCTAGTGCTGAGATCTGGATTGGAACATACTTGAATTAGTTGTCCCAGTAAATTTGCACAGATTCTTGACTAGTTTCCTGATATATAAACATCTCCTGACCTTTGGGCATCTCCTCCTAGGAGTGATCGTCTTCCTTTGTGTCACCAAGACTGTCACCTCTGTTTCTCATGAAGTAAGGCTCAATGCCACTCTCTTGCTGAAATCCTATCTAGTCCTTGGTGCTGTAGATGGACATGTATTTTGCTGATTAAAACTTGGTCTTTATGCTCCAAAGCACCTGATAACCCTCTGCTACTGCTGTTTTCGCAATTGGCTTCATACAAGTCTTAGTGATCTCAGGGAGCTGGCATTTGCATATCACACCATTGTGAGAGACTGAACTGTTAAGGGCTAATGATTCAAAACATTCCCCCATTTGTGGAGAAGCCAGGGTGCTTTGCTGAAATGGAGGAGGTGAGCTTTTGGATGTGTAATGACTAATCTCTGGTCTGTTAAAAGTGGGTGAATGATGGGCTGTGAGTTAGGAGACAATCCTTGGACACTGGATGGTGCCTCTTGTCATGCTTAGTTGCCCTCCCTTCACAAACCACTGGGTTGTCGGGCTCCCCCTCTTCCTTGGATTTTCCTGGGGATTTTTCCCCACTATTTTTTGGGAGTTCCGCCCCTACCCGATGGATCTGGTCTGCAACCACCAGTTCGTCCAAGACTGCACAGCAACCAAGTCTTATTCTCAGGTAGTGAGAGCCTCACCCTTTTTTTCCCCCTCTTTCTGTCTTTTCCCTTGTGCATGTCCTTGGGTGATGTTGTTGTGCTTTCATATTGCAATGCTTCCCTGTTGTTATATCACTATAGATAAAAATAACCAAAATGGCTACATACCTGTTTCTCTTCACAACCAAATTGTACTATAATAAGCCCTGCATATGTATATTTACAAACACCAACCATTTAGTGTTTCTCCACTTTAATCTGCCGATCTATTAAGAAGAACTTGGGTTACCCTTGCCTTCTGTGGTGGGTTGTAACAACCACACATAAGTGTCTGCACCCCGTTAGAACATACTGGGATGGAAGCAACAAGGACACGAGTCTGAAGTTATTGACCTCAAATTAACTGAACAAGAACTGGGGAAAATTTATGTATTTAATTAAAAACAAAAGAGTACAAACGTGTGTATCTTTGTTTCATTATTATTTCAGGTTTCTTCCAAGATGACTCATCTCTGACCATAAGCCTCGTGTTTTTGTTTTTTCTGCTGCTGCCAGCTATTGGTTGCCCATTCTCCAGATTCCTTCAGGCACAACCACTGGGGAGACTTACCAGTCCCAGCCCACACCAATGAGACACAAGAAGTGCCTTTCCTTAAACCTTCCTCATCCCCTCTGTTCTCCACTCTTCTCTTTCTTCTTTTGCCCCCACTCCTCCTTGCTCAGCTCTTTTGCCTTCAAAACAAATAGGCTGAGGTGACAGGTGCAGAAGGAGCATGTTTCTTTGCCCTGGTCACACTTACTGCTCTCCCTGCCCTCTCTTTGTCCCTTGCTTGGCTCTGTAAGATTATTAGAACTGCTCCCACAGGAGTGACTACACTTTATGTAAGCAGTCTTGAACTGGCTGGGTTATTCCAACTTGTTTAGCAGCCAGAAATAAAAATAGCAAAGGAAGGTAATTATTTTTGTGATACAAAGTGAGTTTTATGCTTGTGCAGTTTTAATGCTGCTATCAATAGCTGGGTTAAAGCCTAGCTAAGAGGCATTGCCGGAGCAGTCTTGCCATGCACAACAGATTATACTGCTTTCCTAACAGGATACACAGTGCTTGCTGCCACAGGACTCTAGTCCCCACCTTAGACATACTGTGCCACAATTGCTTTAAGTGTGTAAAGAATAACCCTGGAGAATGGCTGTGTTGGTAGCAGACACGAGAGGAACAAAAAGTTTTGTCTTGGAAAGAGCACCAGAGATTGTGTGCATCACTGACAACCGTACAATCATACAAACTTCTTCATGGGGGACAAACAGTCCTTCAGGTGGTTTACGAGTTTACTGGCCTATATGATGCTGGGATGGGCATGGTGAACCTGTCAGGCTTTAAGGAAAAGGAGTAACAGAAAAGGATAATGTGCAAGAAGCATTAGACAGGAGAGATGTAAAGGGACTTTCCAGCATTAGGGCAACTAGCAGCAAAATAACAAATTAGGCATGTATTTGCCATCAGTTGCACTGTCCTTTAATTACTATGTGCTTAATTAAAAGTTCTTTTAAAGCTATTATTGTGAAGCACCTGATTTCTCTGTAACCCATTTCTTAACTTCAGAAATAAACCATGGCAAATACCATCACCAGTATTACTATGTCAGTTTGGAGATAGGCTTTTAAAGTCAATTAAACATCCTGAAATAATCATGCTGATGGAAGCTGCAGCTTTCCATGAAACCACACCTGTGCCACAAACTTTTGCCCTCATAGTTGTAATAGCTGGAGATGTTGTTTATGGCCGGTGTATTTTTGTTGCCTAGCTGTCTTGTGTGTGGACTGTTCAATACATATACCAGGAAATACATGCTTTTCCGTGTATGGTATCAGGAAGCAGCAGGGGCCAGTTCCTTCCCAAGAGTTGGGACACGTGGAGATCCCCAGGGGACAGGTCAAGCAGAGGCTTCCTCACCCAGGGTCCATTCTGCTGCCTTCAGTGCAGGAGCTGGCAGGATGTGGGGAAGCCAGGCAATGCTCCCAGCTCAGGGCATCAGGTAGCCCCATGGGGATGGGCTGAGGCCAGGCTGGGATGTCTGCTAGCTGGCATGGGTCAGAAACAGGCTTGGTGATGGGAACTAGGGTCAGATTCAGCCCTGTGATTGTCAGACCTGTGTGTTACCAAATCTCCGAAGACCCGAATAAGACTCCTTAAAACCAACTGTTCTGTGTTAAAGAGGGCATCATTTATTTAGGTGCCTGGAAGGCATGGGGGATCACTACTCCTAACATCCCCCTGATTGTTACAAGTGTATTGCTAATATACAGTTACTACATGCATATTTGCATATACATACTTTGGCCATTACCATAAAAACCCTCCCCCGTTCCCCAAGTTCCCAAACTCAGTCTTTGTTTTGGCTGTAGCTGTATTCCTTAGCCAGATGTCCCCTCTTTATCTTCTAATGTCCTTGCATGGAGAATAATTTCTGCATGCCTCGCTTCTCTGTGTCCGCAGACACAGCATCTTCTCTGCTAAGAGCTCACACTCACAGTGCTTCTCTGCTAAGAGTTCACAGTCACTGTATCTTTTTACTAAAAGCTCACAGTTATAGTAGAAATTGAATTAACCTTTTTGGTATCACATGGGCCGAAGGGTGCCCCAGGTGAGTTGGTCAGGGCTCTGGAAGCTGGTGGGTGTCCCCAGGCCCTGCTGTATGGTGTAGTTTGTCCTCAGGGGAGAGGGAGTGATGTTTGTTTCCCAGTTCCACTTGTGCTGGTGTCAGGCGCATGTTGCCACTGCAATAGATGCAGTGCCTTCAGCTGAGAGCTGAGTCTGCCTCACACCAGGTGCAGGTCTGTGATAAGATGCAGCAATATCTGACGCAGGCACTGTATTCTCAGGAGCCAGGAGATGTTGACTGCACAGGAGAGAGCTGCTGGTGGAGTAGCCCTGTCAAACTCAACACGACCCAAGGCCTGTGACATGCACTGCAATTCTCTTTCCTGGATGTCTTATGAAGGGTGCTCTTCCCCTCAAAGTGAGGTTTTCCCATCATTGAAGAAGAAGCAGAGATAAAAAGCAAGATTGCTAGCACTATGCCAAGGCCCATCCCTTCCATGCAATGGATGTACCTGCACCATGAGCTCTGATATACAGGTATGCATGTCGAGTAGCAAGGAATTCGGGGGATCTATTACTCAATCTCCCATGGAAAAGAAATGTTTTCCCTTAGAAATTTATCCACACAGACACCTCCACTCTGTAGTCACAACAGAAGGGATTTAGGAACTATGTATAAAGGGCTTTATATATAATTTTCTCCTGCCTTACAGAGGTTTATGAGCACCTCCTCCCAGTGCTCTTTGTTCTTTATGAGCACCTCGTATCAACCAGGATGCCTGACTCCTTACTGCTTACATACAGTACTGCCTTCTCGACTGGGTCCACCCTTTCCAGTTTCAGTTGCTTCTCTGCTCATACAGACCAGGAAATGCAGTAATTTGCAGACTCAGTAATTCACTGGCAATACATGTGACATGCTGCATGAGGAGGAAACGCCCTGCTGCACACCAGGGAGAGGCTTGCAAGCTGCCAAGTTTCATTTTCACAGCTGAGTTATAAAAAAAGAGTTTAGTTTTCTGTCTCATGACTGTTTTGACAAACACACCCTTAGCATGCCAACAAATGTGGCAAAGACTGTTGTGTCAGTGTTTGGGTCAGAGTCCCTTCTGAGTCAACAAGCAATGAGTTCCACTTTCTGCATTGGTATTGAAGTGGTTGGTCCTTGGTTTCTCTGGCTGCACATTCCTAAATAAAAATGATGGGGAGTTTAGAGGTGTCAGAGACTGGAAAGATTGATGTCTCGAGACATTTTGGGGTGCATGTGTATGGGGGAAGGGGCAGGTTGAGCCTTGCCCTGGTGAGGCAGTGCACTACCCTGCACACCCCTCCTGCCCTAGGCGTGTATCCCAGCCTGGCAGTGCCTGCCAGTCCCTGGCACAGCAGAGGCAATCTCCACACCCACCTCTGGAGCCCCTAGCCCAGCTCCAGTGTGACCAAATGACCAGAAGACTCGGGGGCAGGGCCCAGGAAGGCCAAGGTGTATTTAAAGCTGAACATGAGGCAAGCATATCTCTTGACCCTATCTCCCCTTGGAATTTCTGTCTGAATACTGCTGGAACCCAGTAGTGGGTAGCTGTATGTGTCCTTTTCTATAACTTTCTGTCATTATCTCTTTCTCTTCTTCTTCTAATTTCCTCTTGGAATTTTTGAGTAACTTAAAACTGAACAGGCTTAGAGTTTGCTAAGTTGAATGGGCCAAGTTAATGCTTTGGGAAGTGTTTTATGTTGGCTGAATGCTGCTCTAAACCTTTTGCTAAAGTTCTCTGATTTTCCTAAGTTGCCAGTAAAGTTTTTTTGTTGTTTTGACCTTTTGAGCATATCTTCTCAGTATTTCTCTTATGCATCTAACTCAAGAGTACATGAGCAACCGTAAGCCCTTCTAAAAGTCTTGTTCAGCGACTTTTTTTGGGGCCTTACAGGAGGTTACATGAAATTTCAGATATATTAGTATCCATCAGCCACTCACTCCTCTCAACGTTTGTATCATGTTGATTCACTCTGGCACTTTTGCCTGATTAAGAACTCCAAAATCCCACCCGTGTGCTTTGATTTCTTTAGGTCACTTAAGAAACAAGATTACACTGTACTTTTCCCACCTCGTGTGGATGCAGCTACAAACCAATTTTGGCTGCATTTTGACTGCCTTCTTTAAAAGTGGCTTTGCCTATTATTTTGATGCACTCCACTAGGAGCCAGGTGATACAAAACCATCTGTGCTAAGGTTAGTATTACTTCATTTCTCTAGTCCCTAAATGGGTAGCAGGGTAATTTACGTGAAATTTCAGTGCAGTAGATGGATGATTAGTAGAAATCCATTTTTTTATGAGAACAGGATGAGTTGACCTTGGCTGGATACCAGGTGACCACCAAAACCACTCTATCAGTCCTCAGCAGGAATGGAGGTGGGGAATAAAGTGGGAAAAAACCCTCACGGGTCAAGACAAAGTCAATTTAATAAAGCAAAACCAAAGGCTGAGTGCAGGAGCAAAGGGAAACAAAAGATTTGTTCTCTACGTCTCAGCAGGCAATATCCAGGCACTTCCTGGGAAGTAGGGTTTTAGTATGCATACTGGTTGCTCTGCCTCCTATACAGACAATTCTTGGCACCCCTCCATCACTGAAGAGATCCAGATGTGTTCTGTGCCAATGTAGCCTGATGACACCAGAGTACGCTGTACACCAGTGCCTACCAAGGCTTTTTACTTCTGTGGTAAAGTTCTTTCAGACCTAGGCATTAGTGAAGACTTTAAAACCCATTTCTCCTACCATTAGTGAAGAGCCCAAACCCAATCTTCCAGATCGAGCCATTTATGAAGACATTAGCACCCATTTTTCCTACCTTTTGTCAAAGGACCAGCTTTTTGATTTTTTTTTTTTTACTCTTCTTCCTCCTCCTCCTTTACTAATTGACAGTATGGATCCATTATTTTCTTCATCCACTGTTTCTTTTTCAGTATTGGGACAATTGCTGTAGTTGTTGTTTGGGTTCCTGTCTCAACCACATTCCTCTGACAGTACTGAACTGGCTCCATAGGCGCAGGCCAGGACCCAGTACAGTACTAGAAGCTGCTGGTTTTCACTGGGATAGTCAAGGCACCTTTCTATCCATTTGTGGCACATCAGTTTGCCAGGGTAACCTGCCTCTTCAGGTGTGAATTTCCAGGACTTGGTAGGTGATAACTGCCCCAGGAACCTGCCCAAATCATTCCACACACCCTGCCACCCCAGGACCAGCCGTCTCAGGGCACATTTTAGTATCACTTCATTCAAAAATTGTCTTCTCCTAGATCAGGATGACATCAGATTCCACAAACCCCATAATATGCTAACAGTGTTAATTAGTAGTATTAAACAGTTCATGTATGGATGAACAAGGACCTCAGAAGCCAGCATAATAAAACCATCTGCATCATTCACGTGTATGGAGAGGGATATGTATTTCCTCATGCTCTCCACAAGATACTTCCTCCAGAAGAGCGAGGCCAGAAATGCCAGGGCAGAGGACAGAGCTTTTGTTTTCACTAACATGTTCTCAAGCTCAACTAAATAAAGCAGTGCAGCCAACAATCTCTGTGACCTGCATAGGAGCTTGACGCTGAATAACCACTACAGCTATAGCACACTTCATACAAAACTCGTTATTTCATGCCCCATATTTGGCATCAAAAGGACTGTGGTGGGTTCACCTTGTCTGGAAATCAAGAGGCCATCAAGCTGCTCTGTCACTCCCCTCCTCAGCAGGATGGAGCAGGAAGGAACTAACAAGGAAAAAACCCTCAGGGGTCAACATAAAGGCAGTTTAATAAAGTGGAAGCTCAAGCAAAGGCAAAAACCTCCAAAAGATTGTTCTCTACTTCCCATCAGCAAGCAACATCCAGCCATGTCCTGGGAAGCAGGGCTTCAGCGTGTGTAATGGTTGCTCTGGAAGATAAATGTAAATAATGAATGCCCCACCTTCCTACTCCTTGCTATTAGCTTTTATATTCGAATAAGTATCATATGTTTCGGAGTATCCTTTTGGCCAGTTTGGGCCAGCTGTCCTGGCTGTGTCCCCTCCCAAGATCTTGCCCACCCCCAGGCTATTGGTGAGGGATGAATGTTGGAGAGATGAGTGGCCAAAGCACTGGTGTGTTATCAACAGTCTTTAGCTCCCAATGCAAAGCACAGCACGGTGGGGGCTGCTGGCGGCGAAATTACCTCCATCCCAGCCAGCATGGATACAGAGGGAGACGTGCAGGCGGTAATACTTAATGCCAGAGAAAAACTCGCTTAGAAACGTGATTCACAGAGAGGTGAATTATTGAACGGTCTCCTGTGAAGTATTCATCTTTGGCTTATCGATCCGCTTTTCACAGTGTGAAAAGACCATGGGAAACGATAAATTAGCAAACAATTTCATCGCAGGAGGACAAGCCTTCATTCCCCAGTGGAAGACCAAAGCAGCCACAGCTTCCTCGGAGCGGGGGCTGTCGTGAGAAGCCAGAGGGGCAGCACGGCGGCTCAGGACGCGGGGATGCCCCTGGCACGGACAAACGCTGATTTTCCAAGTATCCTGAAGGCACCGCTACGTCATTTTAAAAAATGGCACTTTCTACACGTCCCGCTGCGGAGGGAGCCCAGAGCCATCCCGGAGCCACTTCCCGAACGTTCCGGCGGGGAGATGGACGCCCGGGACCACCCACCCCCGCTACACTCCCGGCTGCGGGTCGGGGCGGCGACGGAGGGGGGACATCCCCCGCGGGCGGGGCGGTCTTCTTTCGATTCCCTGAGGGCGGTGGATTTTGTTTCGATTCCCCGAGGGCGGTGGATTTTGTTTCGATTCCCCCACTCCCACGGTGACGCGGGCGGCGGGGGCGGGACGCGGGGCGGAGAGTTTAAGGGCGACAACCGGAGCGCGCCCCGCCGGCGGCGGCGGGGGACGGGCAGCAGGTAGATGCGCTTCCTCGGCGACCCCTTGTACCCCCTTCCCCCTCCCCGGTAAGGGGAGCGCGGGGATCGGCCGG
>VYXC01001251.1:123878-161194 GCA_013397175.1 Platysteira castanea
GGGATGCCGGGGCACGGCGGGCGAGCCGCCGCGGCGGGAGCTGCCCGCGACCCCTGCGCTGCTCCATCCGTGCTTCGTGCAGCGCGGGGGCAGCCGCGGCCTCTTGGGGGTGGCCTCCCATCTCGGTGGAGCTGTTGGGAGCTTCCTGCATACTGGAGCAGTTCCGGAGAGGGGGCGTGCTGCCCCGAGGAGGAGCGTGGGTGCGGGATTTGGCGTGTGGGCAAGGGGGGTGGCTGTGATGGTTGGGAAGCCTGCCAGGGAATGTGTGGGGTGGTTGAAGGAGAAGGAGAAGAGTGCATTCTTGCTCCGGCCAGGCATCTGGGAGTGTGTGTTGGCCTGGTACGGTTTGCGCGGAGGAGCTGGGGGAGATGTGATGCCGTGTCCGTGCTTGAAAAGAAGAGGGAGAACTCCTTTAGCATAGCCCGGAGCGAACCATTGTCTTCAGTGGTTTTGGATCCTTTCCCTGAAAAGCAAAACTCTTGTACAAGGTCGTGGAGTGGTCACTTAACAAAACAGACTTTTTCAACTGGAAAGGAGTTTGAGCACAGTGCGCACTGCAAAAGAATAAATGCAAAAGGATCCCTCACCAGCTTTTGTATTTTCTTTTTAGCGATTTACAGAGAATTAACTTCAGATTTATTGCGAATGGGAAGAGGCTTTGCTTTCCCATGAAAACATGCCAGAGGGAGTATCTCCTACCAGTGTTTTTTTACCAACATGCAATTAAATTTGTCAGGCATTGGCTGTGAGCTGCGCACGCTTGAAAACCTTGATGTTAGGGCAATCTTGGTGTTTTGGTCTTGGGGTTTTTTCGTTTGTTTTTTCCTCATTCCAGAGTCAGTACCCTCTGGAGTGAATCTTTACAAAGGAAATACGCAGGCTGTTTGTTGCCATTTCTCTTACCCGCTCACAGAATCATAGGAAATGCTGAGTTGGAAGAGACTTCTCAGGATCACTGCGTCCGAGTCCTGGCCCCGCACAGGACACCCACCCTAATAGTAACACCGTGTGCCTGAGAGCATTGTCCAAATGCTTCTTAACTCAGACAGGCTTGGTGCTGTGCCCACTTCCCTGGGGAACTTCCTTCTGGTATCCAATCTAAACCTTCCCTGACTCAGCTTCAGGCCACTTCCTCAGGTGCTGTCGCTGGTCACAAGAGTGAAGAGATCAGTGTCTGCCCCTTCTCTTCCCCTCATGAGGAAGTTGCAGACTGCAACGAGATCTCCCCTCAGTCTCCTCCAGACTGAACAAACCAAGTGACCTCAGCTGCTCCCTGTACAGCTTTGTCTTCAGACCCTTCACCATCCTCGTGGTCCTCCTTTGGATGCGCTTTAACAGCTTAATGTCTTTTTTATTTTGTTGTGCCCAAAACTGCACACAGTATTCAAGGTGAGGCCACACCAGTGCAAAGAAGAGCAGCACAATGATGACAGGAACATTGCTAGGCTGAGCAAACAACTGCAGCAGTGTAAACATCTCCCTCTTGGACTGAGTTAGGTCTTGCATGGCTGAGCAAGACTAGCAGTTTCAAGATTGTTGTTGTTTCAGGTTAACTTTTCCCACTGTTTTGAGGTTTTGGTGGCTTTTGTGCTGACACAGTAATGACACTGTGCAAACAGAACATTGAACATACTTTTGCATCTATTTTCTTGTATATAAAATGGAAAATGCAAGTATTTTCTTAATTTACTGTAAATCATAGGTATTTGTATGTATAAACAGATGTGTTTCTTGAAAAAGCAACATGGCTCAATCTTACGTTTTCTTAGGTGTAACTTGTTATTGGTAGGTTACAAAGAAGGAAGAATCATTTGAAGCTGAAGGCCAAGAAGCCTATTTTGTTTCCCTTAACATAACAGGATGTGCTGGGGAGGAGCAAGGCCAGACCTGTTGCTGCTGCAAGCTGTGAAGCAGTCTTCAAGGAGGGCTGGTCACATGTGCTTGGCCTGAGTTCAGCTTGCAAGGAAAGGAGGAAGGATGTTCTGAGGTGTCATCCGGTTTTGGCTGGGATAGAGTTAATTTTCTTCCTAACAGCTGGTACAGTGCTGTGCTTTGGATTTAGGATGAGACTAATGTTGACAAAACACTGATGTTTTTGTTGTTGCTAAGCAGTGTTTATCCTAAGTCAAGCATTTTTCAGCTTGTCCCACCAGTGGGGAGGCTGAGTGAGGGCACAGGAAGCTGGCAGGGGACACAGCTGGGACAGCTAACCTGAACTGTCCAAAGGGATGTTCCGTACCGTAGAATGTCAGGTTTCTGTTGCCCTGTCCATGGGTCTGCCAGGGTCTAAAGTAGGTACAGAGCTGGTGTCCTGGGGTTGTGTGCGCCCCTCTCTTTTTGTGAAAGGTGTTGTTTTGTTCCTGGTGATGTGCTTCTGATGTCCATTTCCTTGCTATGTCACTTACTTGCCTAGTACCTTTCCTGTGTGCAAGTGAATCACAAATCCCTGCTCTAAAGATTAGCAACATTTCAGTATCCACGTCTTGAGGTTTTGCATGGTTTTCTGCTCGTCAGCAGGGCTGGCCCAACTTCTGGCTGGGTTTGGGTCCTGTTTCTGTTGTCCTGTTTGGTGGTCATGCATCTGAAGAAGAACTGAGCTTCCAAGCTGTGTCAGTTGTGAGTTTGGTGTGTGGCTAGCTGGAGACATCAGCTTGTTATTAATAACAATTGCTTTCTGACAGTTTGCACAAACAGAAAGCAACATACAGTGGTAATCTGAGAAAGGAAGACATCGGGAGATCATTCAAGCCAGATCTGCCCAGACCAGGGCCCTGGCCCAGAGTCTTGTTGTGTGTGTATTCCACTTATATCCTTTGTTTCATTCACTGCTTGCACACGTCTTCCCTATCTGGTTTGTGTGTTGTGTTTGAGGTGTTAACAGGCTTTTGAGACATCTATGCTAATAGTGTCCTGGGCTGCATTTGCCAGATGTTGATAAGGATATTTGTCTTGTTTCTGACAATGTCTGTGCCCTAAAGTCGTCAGTTTACTACAGGGCACATTTGCAGGGGAAAGCTTGGTATAAAATGAAGAGCAGCCTGGGATGTTCTGTCTCACTCTCTGCTCTCCCACCCCAGCCATTTACCATCTTTTGAAAGCACAGCCAGAACTTAAAAGTCTCACAGCTGACTTCCAAAATGCCAAAATAGTGCTTGCACGCTAGACCCAGTTCAGGTGAGAATCCCTTCTCAGTAGTGAGACGTGCTTTGTGCTGTCAAGGTGTGCTGTGTCAGTGTGGTACTGCACCCGTGGAGCTACAGAACGGTAGCTTGAATTCCCCTAGTGCTACTTCTGCCTGAACACTTAGGAAGGAAGGGTATCTGGAGAAGCAAAACTCTGTAAGCAGTGTTGAGGGTTGCTTGTGTCCAGTGATGGAGGTTGTGCACAGGTCTCCAGTTCAGACTGAAACAACCCGATATAGTTTTCTCTCTATTCTCTTACCTGGGAAATGGTTTGCTTTGTCTTTTTAGAGGCAAAGAGCTCCAAAGATGCATGCTGTCTTTATCTGTGGAGTACTGTGATGTATAGGACACTGACTGGCCATAGAGTCCACCAGCAGTAAAGAAACTTCATTTGGTCCAATTTGTGCTGAGTTCAGGACAACATAATAACTGATAAGAAGCTATCACTGTGTTGCTCTGTTTGCCCTAATCTAATCCAAATCTGCTCTAGAATCTCATTGATCGTTTTCCAAGTGGTGCTGGCTTTTACTGGGGACAAAGGGTCTTTGGCACTTCCACGGTCTGGTACAAATCTGGCAATGTGACTTCTTACAGAATTTTTTGTTTTCTTGTTTCATAGGTCTGAGTGAGAATCTATCTGTAGATAGGCTATCTCTACCTATATATATCAATATATCCCTAATGATAGGGATGTCTAATGAGAAGCTGTCTAAATTATAGGCTCTTCATTTGAGTTGACCAGTTTCTCCAGCATGAGCTGACATTTTACAAGGGCTGAACATGAGATCTTCATGTTCATCTTCATCTTCTTCAGCATCTCTCTTCGTGAGATACTGGCTGAACATTGAATTAAAATATTGTTCAGATAGTTGCAAATACCACTATGACCTTTTTCAGACTAAACAGATCCATGAGGATGTCTGTTTCTAAATCTCAGCTTCTTTCCTCTCTTCTACATGAGATTTCCAAATGTGTCTGCTTGTAGCCTGGTCAGTTATAAGCTGTTCATTTTTGTCTCTACTGTTTCTTCAGGGCCTCCTCTGAAAGTACAGGTGATTTCCAGATTTTTCATTTGACTTCTCAGCATTCAGTGGAAGACTGAGAGAAGTGTATTTTTCCCTGCTTTTCACTGTCAAGGCATGTTAGGCTTATACACATTCAAAGGAGACTGTGTTCTGTAAATACGTCTCTGGTAGCTGTTGTTGTCAGGAAAACAGGTAAAACTGGCTAGCAGGCAGAGCACTGCCATAGTTACGGCCTCTTACAGCCTTCTTGGCCTGTTTTTTTCCTTCTTTTACTGGATCTGCCCTGACATTCACATGTGCCTATATCAGGTCATGAGGAAAGTGTCATTTGGAACACCTGAATGCAGTGTCCTTTCGCTGGGTGACTGCAGGGCTGCCTGTACGGATCGTGCCAGTGATGGCTGCAGGGGTCTCTCTGGAATAGCAGAAGGGGTGACACGACAGTTCTTTCTTGGTGACAGTTCTTTCTTGGTGACAGTTCTTTCTTGGTGCCATCGTGCTCTTGGAACCAGCATGCTTTTGTTAAATGAGAGCTAATAGAGCCCTGAGGTTCCCTGTTGAGAAAACATGAATTATTCAAATGCTGATGAAATGTATGTAGTTGTAACTCAGCCACAGTGTAGATGCATTGTTGGGCTTTTTCTCTCACTAGCTATTGCCAGTTTGCAATGTCTGCTTTTTGGGTTAATGAGGAAGAAGGAATGATTCGTCTGCTTAACAGGACTGAGGAAAGCACAGTCTTCAGGAGTTAGATTTCCTGAAAATAGGAGGATTCTTGTTCATCACCATTCTTTTAATTCAGATGCAGAGCTCCTAAGATTGCTATACTTCATTTGTTGCTTGCATTATGGAAATCTACTGTGCCCAGAGAATAAAAACATTATTCTACCACTGAGTAATGCCATAGGGATGTATCCTTAAAGCTTAACTTTCAGGATCAACAACAATAAAAACGTGGCTGTGTAGACCTTGTACTTTTTTTTCCTGTGAATTAAACACTGTCATGCAATTTCTCTTTTTAAAATGTGTAAAGCAGATGCAGACAGAAAGACCAATGGCTTGAGTTCGCTCTTGAATTTCCAAAGTTTTTAGCATTGCCAGCTTCAGATGTTCAGAAAGCACAAGCTGGCCTCTTGAGACTGATAGCTGGCGTAAGGAACACAACATTTTTCAATAGTGACAAATGGCTTTTCTGGGCAGCCTCCATTTGTGTTTTCAAAATTATCTTCTGAAGCGAGAGAAATCAAAACTTAGCACTGGAACCACTCTAAAGTTGCCATGCTTCTGACAGAAGTCTGACTGAAGCAGTTCAGTGTGACACTGACCAGCACAGTAACGTAAGAGTTGACGACACATAAAGTAAATGGAAATTTTGACCACTGGCAGCAGTAGAGTTTGGAACAGATTGTTTCTGACTTAACTGTATAATCTTTTGTTTGAATTCTGTGAGTAAGAATTAATGTGCTTTGTTTTGCTGTTATGGTCATGCTGGTGGTCTCAGGAGTCATAAAAAGAGGAAACAGAGTAGATCGTGTTGTCTTTTTGATTTTTCTGTTTGTTTTGTTTCTGTTTCATTTCTGTGAATGATAAGGTCTCGACAATGCACTGGGAAGAGTCTCCCAGACCTTAGGGTGTCTCCACACCTTTATGTGTTTCATAGACTTCATAGCTTAGGAGAAATTCTTGCTTCATGAGAGGAACCTGTGTCTGGATGGGATGGAGTTAATTTTCTTCATGGTAGCTGGCATGGTGCTTTAAATTTGTGAGCGAAACAATGCTGATAACACAGTAATGTTTTAGCTGTTGCTGAGCAGTGTTTGCGCAGTGTTGGGGCCTTCTCTGTTCCACACTCTGCCTCCCAGTAAATAGATTTGAGGAGTGCACAAGAGGTTGGGAGGGAACACAACGGGGCAGATGACCCAAACTGACTTTAGGGATAGTCAGTGCCATGTAGTATCATGCTCAGCAGTGATACTGGACAGGAGAAGACTTAAGGGGATTAGCCTTCCCTGTCGTGGGAACTGGATGAGCATTATTCTGTGTTGGGGAGGTGGTTAATGATTGCCTTGGCATCATTTGTTTTGTTACCTTTCTCTCTTCTTCCAAGTCTCTTTTGGTTACTGAACAATTTTTATCTTGACCTACACATTTTCTTGGCTTTACTTCTTGCTTTTCTCTTCCCTCATCCCACTGGGGGTGGGGGGATGCAAGCACTTAGCTACCCACCAGGGTTAACCCACAGGACTTAGGCCCCAAAAAATCTTTTTATAGTTATATCCAGATAGAGCTGTGACTTTTACCTGTAACAGTTAAGGCAGAGTAATAGACAGCAGTTTTGTTTAATGCTCCTTATGCTCAATAGACTTTACATAATAGGCCCTCAGTTAGTCCATTGGTTTTGAGTTAAAATTGTTTATGCTGCAGGAAGATGTTGGGCAATAGCAAGACGTGCTGTACTAGTCTGCACGGCGATTCTTTTGGATCATTAACTTAGATGTCAGATTTGCAATGCCCAGTGTATCTCTTGGGTCTGCAAACTTGGGTGTAGTTGCTAAACCCTGCAGTAGATGTTCCAGTTATTTAAATGATCTACAGTGTGAAATTTTGGCTGGGAAAGCCCAGTTCTGGAAAAGGTTGAGAATTTGTGTTCTGGTGAAAATTCCTGCTGCCTGGAAAGGGGAGGGCATGCCGCCTTCTGATCTGAAACAGGGAGTTCAGTTCCAAAATTTCTCAGCACACGACACATTTGAAAGTCCTTTTAAAATGCTTGTTGCTGCATCTGCTGTACCGTGGAAAAAACGGTCTTTTAAATGTCTTGTAAACAGCTTTTATTTGTACTTGTACTTTTAGTATATTCCAGAGAAAAGTAAGATAAAAATAAAATTCTGTGGGAAAAAAATCATACTAAGTAGCAGCATAGCTTTCTTAAAAATAAGGAAAACCTTGAAATTCAGCTATAATTTAGAAAACCACCGGTTCACACGTATTCTTTCTTGAAGAAACTTCTGTGTAGCTGAATTATTTTGGTATTATTGTTGAGATAATAATTTCTCAAACTTTCTGATGATAAAGAATTGAAATCTGAAAGAATTACACAAAAGATGAGGTAGAGCCATCTTTCAGCACTTGTTTTTCTTCCTTTGTTCTGTTGCTCTATTTTTTCCTTTTTTTCACCTTAATAATGCTCATACCATGCAATATAAAAGAAATCCTGAATGTGTTATGAGTACACTTGATTTGCTGTCTGGAGAAGTAGTATTTTTAAAGTGTGTACTGTATGTACATTGCTCAATAAAGTGATGATTTAATTTGCCTGGGATAAATGTAAAAATTACTCCTCTAGCATGACTGGTTGTTGTATCTCCCCCATGTAGATGGGACCTCCTTTTCTTCAATTTAATTTTTAGCCAGGATTTCATCTGTTCTTGGTGCTTCCCTGGAATTAGCAAGAGTGATGATTCGATAACAGACATTATCTTGGACTGTTTATTTGTTTAATTAAGACATAACTTCTGACAGGTCATTTCCCAGTCAGTCTGAAGAAGTTTGGATATGAGCGTTATGGTTGCACCTGGTTCTTCTGCTGTTGCCTCCTCGGAGCTGTGGGCTGCTGCTCTCCTGTCTGCTTAGTGCACTTATGAGCCTGACAAGTGCTTTTTGTGCTTGGATAAATGCAAAGGCACAGTACCATCCATAGTGTGCCTCATCATACCTCTGTGCTCACAAGACAGCACTGATTCTCAGTGTTTCAGGCTCATTATGAGGAGTACTACAGAGAAAATACATCAGTAATGTTTCTTCTTTTGCCTGTAAATTCATATACTTAAAAATATCTGGTTTGCTCTGTTGTCAAGAGATCTTGCAGATATTTTAGTTCTGCTTTCAGCTGGGGTAATTTTCTACTCAGCAGCTGGTACAGTTCTGTGTGTTGGATTTAGTATGAGGATAATGCTGATAACGCACTGATGTTTTAGTAGTTGGTGAGCTGTGTTTGCCCTAAGTCAAGGATTTTTCAGCTTCTGATGCTGCCCTGTCAGCTGCAGGGGGGCACAGGAGACTAGGAAGGGACACAGCCAGGACAGCTGAACTGAACTGGCCAAATGGATATTCTGTGCCATAGAATGTCATTTGTATAAATTTGGCGGGAAAACTGGCCAAGGGCTGCTCCTCAGGAAATGGCTGGACATTGGTCAGCGGGTAGTGAGCAATTGCACTGTGCATTAATTGTTTTGTATATTCTAAGTTTATTATTAGTAGTGTCAGTATTCATATTTTTCGTTCCTTTTCTGTCCTGTTAAACTGTATTTATCTCAGGACACAAATTTTATTTTTTTTCCCTGATTCTCTCCCTGATCCCACTCGGGGAGTGGGGAAGTGAGCTAAGGTCTGTGTGGTGTTTAGCTGCCTGCCGGACTAAACCTTGACATTATGTTAGCAGGTTGAGAAGGTTACAGATTTTATGGGTTTTGTTCCAGGCCTGTTAATACCTGGAGAATAAGTAAATCTGTGCATTCCTATTTGGTGAATTAATCTTATGTAATTGCACTGAGATTTGTGAGATTCATACAGGTTTTTACAGGTAATGGAAACAGCTTTTAATCATAAAATCAATCTGTGAAGAATGATTCTACACAACACTTTAGTGTTGGATATTTCTCCTGTCTGTTTCTAATGTGCTGTTTCTCAATATACATGTAGCTGGTTTTCCTCTTGTGTTTGCTTCTTTCATCTAGCTGCCTGACCATGTGATTAGTTTTGTTTAATGACCCTGATTGTACAATTTTAATGATGAAACAGTTTTTCGGTAAGTTATAGTTGATACTGGCTTCAACCTTTGTTTTCTTTCGCCACTTCCTATTTTCGTTTTAATAACTGTTTTAAGTGTGATTCAAGGGCCTCACACACTATTACTATACTATGTTACAATATCTTCTTACAGTGATTAGGCTTCTAAGCAATTTTGCGTACATTGGATTGTTGAGTGTCTAGACAGAGGACCTGGACAAAAAAGTCATAAATAAAAAGCAAGTAAATGAGTTTTGTGCTTAATTAATTGAAATGTATAACTTCATGTATTTCTTAAGTATATAAATGCTGTTTATTTTCTCAGATATTTCCTCCTGCAGTGAGTTTGTGCACACACACTGAACTAATTTGGAATCTTAATTTAAAAGGTACTGTTTAAGACCTGAGGAGAAGAACTGAAAAAAAATGCATACCAGTGGTAGATCTGGTTAGCTGAAGTTTATCAAAAAGTAGAGTGGAAGTTGGGGAGGCATGAACAGCAAAGATGAGGCTGTCACCTGAGCTCTATTTTACTATTCCAACTGCAGCAAACAAAGCAGATGTGCTCTTTTGTCCTCCTTTTCAAATATGCAAAAACTAAGAACAAAATTTAAGTCAATTTTAGAGAAAGAAGTCAGTGGTTTTGTTTTATTAATTTTTTTTTTGGTTTTCCTTAGCATGGATCCCATGACATATGCACAGTTGAAGAGGCAAGCTGGGAACCAGGATTTTAAAAATGGAAATTACTCTTTGGCCATCAAAAACTATGATGAAGCTCTACAAACGCTTGGCTATTTAATGCAATGGGTCTCGTAAGTATTCTTGAATTATGAGATGTAAACCATAAGACAAGCCTGAAATATGTTAATATGTACAATTGTACAAAACTCTATTTTTTGGCCTAACACTTGATTTTCTTGTATCTTTTTATAGTTACTCTGTTCATTACATATATGTGGTAGATTAATTAGTGACTTAAATCTGAATATTTTTACATAAATATAAATTATAAATTATTGCAATGGAAGATCAAATTGATTTTCCTTAAACTGCACTGGTTTCTGTTAAATTACTTCTCTTTCTTAGCTGACATGTTGTGGATGAATCCTGCTGTGATTTAGCCATGTCCTGGCCTGTTGTTACATGAATCATTTGATTATCTGTAAAATGATTCATGCAGGTTACTTTGTTCTTGTTATTTGGTCTTTCTTATTATTCTGAGGCTTGTTAAAAATAATTTTTCAGCGGAAGATTCCTTTGGGTATGTCTTTCCAGATGTTAAGTGCTTTTCATCAGTTAACATCAGTTGCTAATGTTATTAATGATTAAATAGTTGAGTATTATGTTGACTATTAAATGCTCATTACTACTGTATATTAACACTGCTGTTAACCTAACTTAACACCAGCCACTCATTTATTTTAAATGTGGATTTTTCTGTTGACTTCCCCAAGTGGTGGTACACTGAAATGCATTGAGGTTGTTTTTTTGATGAGTTTCTATCCCACAGCTTCCATTCGTGTGTCTGTTTTCCCCCATTCCTGGCTGCTGGCTTTCACTGAGCTATATGTAGGTGTGTCGAGGTGGTCTGAACTCTTTCTAAATCCTCATACTTCATTATTCCAGTGGGTTGGAAGAAGGCTTTCTGCTTCAGAAGAGACCACGTTATCACTATGGGTATCACTAAGGTATCATTAGGATGGCTCTAAGACATTTTATAGCCGATATTCAAATGATCTTTATTATCTACATTTTTTACCTCTGTTTTTGGTAGGTGGGTGATATGTGTAATTTTTTCATTTTTTCATATTGCTAACTATAAAGTGTGATCCTTTTTCAAGTGAATAAACAGTAATGCTAAAACCATATCTTTAGGTGTTCCCGGGACATAGCCGTGTTGTTGTGCAACAAATCAACTGCCCTGTACTGCCTGGGCAAATGGAAGGATTCAATGGTTTTAGCCCGCCAAAGTTTACAGTGGGATCCGGAGTATGTTAAGGTATTCAGATGCTTAAGCTGACAGTTTTCGCATGCCTTCCATGTTTTTTGTTTTTACTAAAAGTGTAATTAACTTCTTTTTATTGTGTCTGGGCTTTGGGGCATGATTAGCATAAAATTCCAGAACTGGTGTTGATTCTATATGTAAGCATCAGATTTACAGCTGTAGGAGCACATTTAATAAGATTATTCAGCTCTCTTTTTCACCAGGAGATGCTGGTTCTCTCTGGGTCCCAATGAGAGAGGTACCAGTGCTTTCAAGAAATGTAGCTATTAATATCCCAAACAAGGGCTACAAGTTAATAAGTCGCCAGTTCCTGGGAGCGGTACTTGGTGATCGAGGTCATATTGTATTTCCAGGGAACAGAACAATACACTACACTTAGCTTCTGATTAAGTACACATTGATTAAGTACACCTTGACTCAAATAGCCATCTGTTAGGAATAAGTAGGAGTTGTACAGTATTTATGATACGGAGGCGTACTCTTGGATTGGCTTTTATGTGCAATAAACAGTCTTCTGGTCTAACCACTAAGGACTCCCAGAAGCTTTAGTAGAACATTTTTGATTTAGATATGGTAAAATTGCATCCAAATACGCAGTTAACTTGTGCTGTGTTGCAGCATGCCATTTATCTGATTTGAACAAATTGACTCCACTGTGGCTCTGAGCTGGTACAACCTAATTCAGGAGTGAATACAAAAACATTCAGGAATATATGGATTGTGGGAAATACTGCAAAATGCAGCGACAGGAAAACATAAATATATATTCTGGACCTTGTGACACAAAAAAACCCTGTCTTGTCCAGAGGAGGTTAACATAACAGCTGCTGAAAGTATATCTTTCATCCTGTAGTTATTTTCCAAGCTTTGTATTTCAGAATTTATCACTTTTAGTATCTGTGATAGTATCAGTAGCATATTGTGAATTTCAAGGGATTAGAATAGAATAGTTTATTGCACTTTTTTTTTTTGGATCTGTGTATAAGAAGCTCTAGAAATAGTACTACACATCATTTTTACAACATAATGTGAGAATTTAAAAAAAATTACATCATTTTGTTTTGTAGTAAATATCTCTGAATATTTTCTGAATATCTTTTTATTCTCTTTTTTTTTCAGGCTTATTATAGAGCTGGCTACTCATTAATCATGTTATCAAAGTCTTATGAGGCCGTTTCTATGTTCCACAGAGGTTTGATTCTCCTGAATTCTTCTGCAGATCGAACTCAAATTGCTGAGTTTATAGCAGGAATCTTCATAAGTGTCAATGGTAAACTCAAATTAAGACCTTAATATTTCTAAGAGCCTTTCAGTAGTGATGATGACACTTAGTAGCATGTCTTTTGTGAGATCATTCCCTTGATCCTTTAGTGCCTCAGGTCTGTTTGAGGATTATGCATATATTGAGGATGTGGTGAGATTATTGGTCCTGTTTGTATACAGCAGATGCCAACAATCTCAAAACACTGCAGAGGGGAGTGAGTTGTCTCTCAGGAACATGTCAATTATGGAATAGTTAGAAAAGGTCAAAATTTAGAGTCAGGGAGACAAGATTGGAGATTTGGAGCTCCAGATCCTGGAGGCTTCAAGTGTGTTTTGTCCAGACCACTCTGCTTTTCTTTTAGCTAGGTTGATTTGAAAATAATTAGAAGACTAGCAGTTTAAACTTTTTTACAGCTCAGTGTATTTCAGTGTAGAGGACTTTCCCTCAGCTGGTAATGGACAGCAGTGAAGAGGAGACGTGGCCTTCCTGTGTCACTGTGTGGGTTTTGTTGAGCAATGTCCACCCTGTCTCCCTGCCTTCTCTTCAGTCTCTCCTCCTCTACTCCTCCTCTGTTAATCAGTGCCAAAACTATCACTGTGTGATGAATTTAGTTGGAGACTCCAACCTTTGAAGTGCTGTGTATACCAAATAGTTTTCCCTATTGCTTATTCTTGCAGATGAACGAACCTTGCCGCCAACTTTCCACCCTGCGTATGATTACATTTTCAGTGCAAGTTTCGATGCACTGATTTGGCAAGCAGTGATAGAAAGGCTGGCCCAGAAAGGGAAGTGGCGGGTAAGTATGTCACTGTGTCACCATGTCACCTCCCACTGCATATTGGGCACTCAAGTCCTGCCACTTCAGCATAAGCTCATATTACCTTTAAAAGCCAAAACTGTGAATATATATTGCTGCCTGGTTCAAATGTCTTGATTTTCAAGACTTTGAAAATGCTTTTCATGATAAATAATTTCTGAAATTCATCTCTAAAAGGGATATGATGGACTTGAAATCCTGCTTGTCTCTTGCTGCTGTCTGTTGTCTCTTTTATAGTTATAGTGCCACCTAGAGTGGCACTGTATTCAGTTCAATAATATTCAAGTTAGAGGGGAAAAAATACAAATTTATTTGTGGTCCCTTTTACATTTCTTTCTGTATGACAAGCTTGATTTTTGAAACTGTCTGTGAAAGACCCACAAATAAAGGAGCATCTCAGTGGGAGTACATGGTTGTTGAACAAAACCAGATAATTTAGAAAAATAAGAAGGTGGAACTTATTTTAATCCTCTCTCAAGTAACTGTGGAAAAAATTGATCATTGTCACCATTACACCTGTATGGGTTGCTGGTGGTGAGGTGCTGGCAGCAGGGGCTGCAGGGCACCTGTGAGGAGTGCGTCACTTCCAGCTGGCTCCAATGGCCCTATCCTAGGGCATGGCTCAGCCAATGTGGTGGTTCCTCAGAGAAAATGTGTTTTTAAAAGGGCCAAATCCTGCCTGGGAGAGTGAGGGGGAAACAGTGAGAGAAACAGCCCTGTGAGGCCCAGGGGTAGAGAAGGAGAAGCAGGAGGTGCTCCAGGCCCAGAGCAAGGGGCTCCTCTTCAGCCTGTCACAGGCAAAATGGAAGCTTCAGTTGAGGTTTATCAGGGAAACCCTCCTGTTGGATCATGAGGTTCAGAAAGGACTCACTTCCTTTCCAAACTCCTCAGGTGTCTAGGTGTAGCTGGATCCAATCCTACTCCCGGACTTGATGAATAGTTTATGTTTAAAGGATTATATGTGTGTAATTGAGCCTCTGTACTACTTTGTCCCACAGGATTAAGGATAGCAAACCAAATATATCTATATGAATAAAATAAGTAACTTATTTAAAATGATAATGATGAGACTAAAATACTTTAATCAGAATTACTTACTACACAGTATAGATAGTTACAACAGTTAGTAAGTATAGTGTACTACATATTGAAGCAATGGTATTAAAGATAGCAAAATAGTTATTAATAGTTATTAAGTAGAGATTGATGTTACTCACCCATGCCAGTGGCCACGGGCAAACCTCTTCTGCTCAGCCTCAAGGAGTAACCTTGAGGGGGATCTCCACTCAAGGGAGGAATTTCCACACACACTTCAGGAAGGGATGTGTTAGAAGACCCTGACCTTAAAAAGCGTGACTGTACTTTTATAGTATGAAGTGAATGTCAGTCATCTGTTTCTAGGCTGGCTGTGTCAGCTTAGCAGCTTTAGGTAAGTTATCAGTAGTATCATCTGTTGGTTCCTTTACCAGGAACTTTGCTGTGCTGTTTGCTGGTACCAGTTTCTGTCAGGAAAAACTGTTTTTGACATCCTCAGAATGTGTAACTTTGGGGTTGATGAGTCAGGCTGGTCTCAGCATTCTTCAACACCATAAGCAGTGTGACCCTCCCTTCTCTATCCATCACTAATAACTTTTACAAATAAGGTAAATTTAAGCTGTTTTACCACCACTTAGGATAGAGTATCCTGCTACACAGTCTGTGGAGACACCATGAAAGAAGAAGCTTCTGACAGTAACCACAGCCTGTGGAGGACCTACACTAGAGCTATGGACTCACTGCAGCCCCACATTCCCCATCCAAGCCCCCTGCTGTGGGCAGGGACATCTTTCACTAGATCAGATTGTTATAGGCTGTCCAGCCTGACCTTCAACACTGTTAAGGATGGGGCATTCAGAGCTTCCCTGGGCAGCCTGTCCCAGTGCCTCACCACCTGTATCATTAACCATTTTTTCTTTATGGCCAATGAAAATATACTCACTTTCAGGTTGAAACTGTTACCTCTTGTCCTGTCACAAAGGCCTCGTTAAAAAGTCTTTTTTCTCAACCCCCTTTTTATATTGACCTGATTGCAAAAAGGTTTCCCTGAAACCTTCCCCAGGCTGAATAACCCCAACTTTCTCAGCCTTTCGTCTTAGGAGAAGTGCTCCATCCCACTAATGATTTTTGTGGCTCTCCTCTGAACTCACTCCAACAGGTCCGTGTTTTTTCTGTTTTTGGGACCCCAGAGCTAGATGTAACATTCCAGGTTGGTCTCCTGGTAGAGTCACCTCCCTTGACCTGCTGACCATGCTACTTTTCATGCAGCTCAGGATACTGTTTGTTTTCTGGGTTGCAAGCTGCATTTCTGGCTTTTATCCTATTTTTCATCCACCATTATCCCCCAGGTCCTTCTTCCCAGTCTCTATTCATACTGGAGACTGCCCTGACCCAGGTGAAGGACCTTGCACTTGGCCTTGTTGAACTTCCTGGGGTTCCCATGGGCCTGCTCCTCAAGCCTGTCAGAGTCCCTCTGGACGGCATCCCTTTCCCTTGAGCGTTTTCAACTGCATCACTCAGCTTGGTGCCATCTGCAAACTTCCTGAGTGATTGAGGGCACCCCACAATCCCACTGGCAATGTCACTGATGAAGACGATGAATGTAGTAGTCCCAGTACAGGCACTTGAGGGACACCACTCCCTACTGGTTTCCACTTGGACAGTAAGCCATTGACTACAGCTCTTCGGTTGCAGCCATTCTGCCAGTTCCTTACCCATCCAGCAGCCCATTCATTAAACCCTTATCTGTCCAATTTAGAGCTAAGGCTTGTGGGGGACTGTATCAAAGGCCTTACGGAAGTCCAGGTAGATGGCATCCGTAGTCCTTCCCTTGTCCTCTGGTGAAGCTTGGTGGGTTTTCAAGCAGCAAGGCCAAGTCTTTCAGAGAAACTGAGAAAGAGGAAGAAAGTGGAAGAAGATACAATATTAATTTCTTGCTCTCTGCTTGGCATGTTGGTGTTAGCTGGGGAGCCTTGTACCCAGTGTAAAGGTCCATTCCTAAAGCAAAAGGTTATTTCCAAGTATTGGAAGTATTCCAAGGATTGGAGAATCTTCTAGGGCCTTACCTTTTTACATGGTTTTCATTTCTGAGGAAACTTACATCACTTGTAACTTCCTGCACTCCATTGTATATTACAGTAATTCAGTTGAAAATTGGAAAGGGAGATTCAGTTGCAATCTTACAAAAAGATCTGAAATATTGTTAGCCTGTGTTGGCTTTCTTACAAGATCTGAGGAGGCAGTGAAAAACAAAGTTTTAAGTGTGCTTATAAGAGCATTAATGTTTGGGGTTTTCTTTCAGTCTTGTCTGTTGCTGTTGTCTGAGAAGCAAGCGTTGCCCCGTGACCTCAGAGTTAACCAGGTATCTCTGAAGAATCTCTTTGAGGTAATGTTTTTCATTTTTTCCTTGTATCTATTTCTTTTCTTCCTGATCACTTTAGTAAGAGATTTTCCATCCTGAACCAAGAAGAATAAAATGAAAAATAATATATAGAAGTTTTATGATTATGCTTTATCATCTATTTGTTTGAAAATTTAACTTCATGTAATGTAATATTTCAGAATGAAATTTAGTATTTCCAAGGTGTATTAGTATTAAAAAGGTGTAGTTGGAGGTTTTCTTTGAGCCAGGAGCTGCTGGGAGTTCATCAGCTCTGCAACTCAGGAGCAGCCAGTGTCCATAGCAGTGACATATCACCTTTCTAAAGGCATCTCACAATGCTTGTGAGAAATTGAGAAATTCCATTGGGCTTTACCATAGAATCTTGGAATGGTTTGGGTTGGAAAGGATGTTAAAGTTCCACCATGGGCAAGGACACCTTCCACTAGACCAGGCTGCTCAGAGCCACATCCAACCCTCTGGGCAACCTGTTCCAGTGCCTTACCACCCTCACAGTGAAGAAATTCTATATTTCTTACAGTTTCTTCCCTGGCAGGAACTTCGGAAGATGTTAGCTGTAGGCTACACAGGACCTTTGCTTGGTTTTTACTGGCTGGCGAGTTAAGGTTTAAGGCATATTGGTGGAATATGCTAGAATTTGCCATTTGGCTGTTACAGTGCTTGTGGTACTTTTGTCATAATAATTTAAAATGGGTGCTTTTTCCCTAATTGTATTTCAGTTAGGTGCCTGACAGAGTGAGGAGGAGTAATTCTGAGGGCAATGCAAAGGAAATAAATTCACATCTCTTCACAGACTTGTTTATAGAGATAGCAGAAGAATTAGTGAATGAATCTGCAAGCATGTCTTGGGTGGGCATCATTAGGCAGATGTGCTGCGCCAATGCTGGTGGAGTAACTCCACACTGGCAGTGAAGCGTGGCAACATAGCCGAAGACCCATGCAAAGTACCTTCCTGGGCAAGCAAAGCAAAATGCCTCATTTAACAGGAAGAGAAAAGTGGACAGGCTTTACAAAATAGTACGGCCTTTTTTTTGTTGAGTTGGCCCAACCAATCTTACCTGTTCTAGTGGGTTCGTTGTACATGTGGCAGGCTGAAAGAATCAAGAATCAAGATTGAAATCCTTTAAGTACTGAAGATCTTTTGTGAAAATTAGAAAACATGGCTTTCTGACAACTTGAACTTCCCCTGCTGCTGCTACATTCTCCCTGTAATCTGTTGTATTTTGATTTGATAACTATGCTCAAAGAGTAAATCTTGCCAGTCAAAGTCTGGCATGAGATATTAGAAAAAAAGATTTATTTGTAAATGTTGGAAGCATGTGTGAAGACTGCTATTTAAAAAGATGACTGGCACAAATGGAGAAGTTTTGTCTGAACGCTGTTTCCGACCACCTCCTCATGTCCTGATCCTTCTGGCATATTGTCTCAGTTTCCATCTGAGCTTCCGCTGCACACCTCCAGAGTACCCTATATTGCTATACCCCTTGTAGACTGTGCTTCATGTTCATTAGGTCCTTGCTAGAACATACTTTTTAAGTTCAGCTGGTTTCTGCTCAGGATGTGTGCTTTCTCAGAATCCCAGAATCAGTGAGGTTGGAAGAGATCTTCAAGATCAACCCAGCACCACTATAATCTCCCCTAAACCCCAAGTGCCACATCCAGATGCCTGTTGAACACTTCTAGAGATGGTGACTGCACCACCTCCCTGGGCAACTTATTCCAATGCCTAACCACTCTTTCAGTGAAATTTTTTTCCTAATGTCTGATCTGAACTTCTGCTGGCACCACTTAAAGACATTTCTTCTTCCTTCACCTGGGATGTGGTGAAAGAGACCAACCCCTAGCTGGCTACAGCCTCCTTTCAGGAAGTTGTAGAGAGCAGTGAGGTCTCTCCTGAGCCTCGTTTTCTCCAGGCTAAACAATCCCAGTTCCCTCAGCCTCTCCTTATCAGACTTGTGCTCCAGACCCTTCACCAGCTCCACTGTCCTTCTCTGAACAAGCTCCAGCACCTCAATGTCTTTCTAGCAGTGAGGGGCCCGGAACAGAACACAGGATTTGCAGTGTGGCCTCACCAGTGGCAAGTACAGAAGGACCATCGCTGCCCTGGTCCTGCTGGCTGCACTATTCCTGACGTCCGTTTGTTGGAGTGAGTCTAGAAGAGGTCACCAAGATGATCAGAGGAATGGGGCACCTCTCCTGTGAGGAAAGGCTGAGAGAATTGCAGTTGTTCAGCCTGGAAAAGAGAAGGCTTTGTGGTGACCTAGTTGCAACCATCCAGTACCTGAAGGGAGCCTACAAGATGAAGAGACTTTTTATGGGAGCATGTGGTGACAGGACAAGGGAGAATGAATTCAGACTGAAAGACAGTAGGTTTAGATTAGATGTTAGGAAGAAATTCTTTACTCAGAGGGTGGTGAAGCACTGGAACGGGCTGCCCAGAGAAGCTGTGGATGGCCCATCCCTGGAAATGTTTGAAACCAGGTTGAATGGAGTTCTGAGCAGCCTAGTGTAGTGAAAGATGTCCCTGCCTGCAGCAGGGATGTTGAAACTAGATGATCTTTAAGGTCCCTTCCAACCCAAGCCATTCTATGAAAGTCTATGAAATAAATAGTTTCATTTTACAGTGAATATGGCTTGGTTGTTTTTCCACTGATTCTTGTCATGAAAATATGGAAAATATTAAAAAAGAAATTATTTTTTTTGTATGTAAAAATAACGTGTTGGAATTGTTCTCTTTGCTACCAGACTTCTGAGTTGTATGGTCACGGTGAGAAGCTGCAGGAAGTAGCGGAGTTAGTCAAGTGGCTGATTTCCATTGGGGCGAAGGCTGAGTCCATCGGAGTGTATCCTCTGCATGCTGTTATCCGGCTGTGTATCAAAGCAAGTGAGTGACATCTGCAGCTAAAATAAAACAATGCTGGCTTTTATCAGAGAACTGACAGCTAGACCTTTTTTAAAATCAAAAAAACGGTCCCAGCAACTCGGGTCAGATCATCTAGGTATAACCTTGCACATGCCAATAAAGCAGTAATTTAGAAATGTTGTAAACACTTTGATCACTCATGCCTGATAGGGGTGGAAACCTAATATAATTGTTCTTTTCTGAGGTTTGAAGCAAAAGTGTGATTGATGCCGGTCTTTTGTAACCGAAATATATCCGCTTTAAAAAAGGTACAGCGTTTCTTCCTGCCATCTCAGTATGGACAACAGTTTGTATATAATAGAGTCATGAGTCACCGTTAGATATGAATCTTGCCACTCCACAGGGAAAAAAACCCTGGGTCTGTTTCTTTAAGTGTGTTTTTTTATAATTTCAGCAAAGAACCATCTCTTCAGATGGTTACTGACTTGGAGGCCAGAGCTGAAGGATAGGATCAACCAGAAAGACAGAGATGGACACACCCTGCTGCATATTGTGGCCTCTTCCAGTGAATATTCACAGAAACGGAGTAAATACAATTTTTCTGTGTGTGTGTGTACTGTTTTGTTTTCATATGGAAAAATCCATAATGGAAGGAAGTTTCAGACCCTTGTGTTTACTGTTTCATGCTGAGGAAGAAAATGAGAAAGTATCTGAATGTAGACTTGTCGTGGCAACTGATACTTAAACATTTCAAGAATTCCTCTTTAAATTTGTATGCCTGGTGTGTGACCATTTCCTTTGCCCTTTGGTTTGGCTGGTTAAGATTTTCTCACAAATATGCTGCAGTTTTTAGAATCACAGAAGTTACCTTTTAAATTTTGATGTCCCCTTAGAATCACATTAGACCACCTGGAGGCCTGAAACAAAGAGTTTTAAATCTTAACAGCAAAAAGCTGTGAGACGAACATTCCTAATAGCAATGTTGTGTCAAAATTGGGAACATATTGGGAATTTATTTGCCATAGACATGTTCAAAGAAACAGCAATTTTCAGTCATTTAGGTACACTATAACATCCAACGTGTTTTTTATAGACACTCCCAAAAGCCCACCCAATTTTTTGCGTCATGGTATAGGTGTTTTGTTCCTCTTAATTACCACCAGAACATCTCATCTGTCTTGGTCTAATGGATAACCCAAATTTTATCCAGCTATACAATGCTTTATTACATTTGCTGTCTTGGTTAGACCATTACTATTGATTAAGTTTTCTGGGGTGTATAAGCCTATGAATTGGCTCCATTACTGCACCTGCAATGTATTAATCATGTTTTCTGGGGTGTATAGGCCTTTGACTCCTTAACTCTCTCAAGATGCCTTCCTTGTTCTATGGCATGTAATTCATCTCTAGTTATATGGCACCACTAAACAATCCTTTATTGAATTTTGTTCTTCAACTATTGGTTAAGTTCTCCAAGGGGTATGGGTCCATAGAGTTCCTTTCTGCAGGTAAGTGAGGTCATTTCTCAGAGTTTTCTACTGACGCTCAGCCAGCACAGATCTAAATTAAAACCAGCTAAAATGACACAGTTGAACATTCCTAAACTAAGTAAACATAGTTCATGACAAAATTTTTAAAGGATCACAAAAGTCCCGGCTAACTAAGATATAACTCTCTGTCAGGCCTCTCCTATTCGTTTAAATAGGTGGAAATTTAAGACCTAGGTAGCAGCCTTGTCAGAGGAGGAAAATGAAATGCTTTCCTTCACAGTTTCTGTGGGATTTATGTTAGCCTAGCTTTTTTCCTTGTATCTCTTACTCTGCCCACGAGGTGGCAACACGAAGCAAACAGCAATGCCTAGGTAACACCAGGCTTTTGGGTCGATGCCTAAAGTTTATTTAGTAATATTCATATGGTATTTTTTATATAGAGAGTATGTACTTTAGTATGTATTTATTTACTTATTAGAGTTTGTATCTTTTTATTTCTATATTGTATATATTATTAGAAAACATATATCTTTACTTGTATCTATTAGTTTATTTCTTTATAGCTATATATTATAAATATTCTAAACCACAAAATCATAGAATAGAATCACAGAATCATTAAGTTTGGAAAAGGGCCCCAAGATCTTCAAGTCCAACCGTCGACTGATCATCACCCTGTCAGCTTATGACACTGGAAAAATTTAGGTTCTTTTAAGTTAAAATTATGCTAGAAATTGTGGCAGGTAATTAAAAATAAAAAGGAAAACAGAACAAAACTCCTGAACAATGTGCATTATTCTTCCTCTAATTTACATTCATGTATTGCTTTAGGACAAACAGAAGATGTGATCATGCTCCTGAATTTTGGGGTTGATCCCACTGTTCCAGATGCACGGTCAAGATATGTCATAGATATCTTGAAAAAGAACAAAAACTTTGATGCTGTAAAAGAAGTCAGCAAGCACATTGAGAAACACACTTCCTCTGGGAAGCAGACAGGTACTACATGCAGTGTGTGCTTTTCCTGTTTTAAAATTATAACTTTTAGGTACAAAATTTTTTTATTTCGAGTAAGTAATAGTGGGTGTGTTTTATGTAACTTTCTCTGTGAGCTTTCACTATTATCTCCTACCAGTCAACAGTGAACATTCTGTCCTTGCTTGAAGGCAACTGCTGCCCAAGTGATGTTCAGGTCAAGCTTGACATAAAGCAAAGTTTTTAGGCTACACTGCAGTTTTCAGGTGTGTATTGCATATAAGTTTATTGTAAACCACTGGGTTTCATTGTGCTTGCACCTTACGGCTCCTGGCAAATAAATTCCCACAGGTTTTTTTTCTTAATGTGGAGATCTCTGCTCTGGAGAAGGTTTTAGCACGGTGGTTCTCCATTAGCAGGTTAACACCAATACCTCTGTGGTAATAATCGCTTTGGTTAGCATTTCAGGTTGTACTACATGTCTTCTGTGGCCAGGGTTTTTTGGTTTTTTTTTGGTGATGCACAGCCTGCAAGAGTTTACTAAGCTTAATGCAAATGAGAGGCTGGAGAATAAGCCCCAGCTTTACAGGTAACATTTGGAGGTTAGTCCTTCTTTCTAAAAAGATGACCAGCCTTGTCTCTCTCTTTGTCCTAAGAGGTAAAGCTACTGTTTTGTTTGGTCTTTCATGTATCAGAATTCCCTAAAGCATTTAAGAAATTCAAACCAAGTTTTTTGGTGTTTATTTAAGGGCATTTATTGGGACATCGTTTAAAATCTGCTATTTCCCATTACATAAATATCTCTTAAATTTGCAGATAACATTTTGGTGTGGTGTGTATTTTTGGTTTTGTTTTTTAATTTTAAGAGGACAAATTCTTTTATGGCTGTATTTCATAAATGGCACTGAGGAATCAGACAAACCCATTAAAAGTGTACGCTGCAAGCATTACTGGGTTTAGTCATCTACTCTAAAAATTCTGAACAATGATATAATTGCGAGGCAGCATTTTCCTGCCTGCATACAGGAGCTATTACAATTTTCAGCCTAGTGAATTATGGTAAATAGAGTCATGGTTTGACCTCAGCTGGCAACTAAGTACCAAACAGCCGCTCACTCACTTCCCCCTCTCTCCTGTGGTGGGTTGAGATAAGAACAGTTCAAAAATTGAAATAAAGTAAATTACCATCACTCCTATTATTACTAAAGTTATGAAACGCAGGGAGAGAGAGGAATAAAACCCAAGAAACAGATGTGATGCACTGTACAATTGCTCACATCCCACTAGCCGATGCCCAACCCGTCCCCAAGCAGCAATGGTCCCCTCATGGCCAATTCCCCATAGTTTATATACTGAACGTGACGTTCTGTGATATGGAATATCCCTTTGGCCAGCTGGGGTCAGCTGTCCTGACCGTGCTTCCTCCCAGCTTCTTGTGCACCTGCTCTCTGGCAGAGCATGGGACATGGAGAAGTGCTTGTCTCAGCAGCAGCCAAAACATGAGCGGTGTCCTCATCCTACATCCAAAGCATGACACTGCACCATCTACTAAGAAGAAAAATAACTCTATCCAAGGCAAAACCAGGACAAGAGTGTATTTGACGAAAGTATCAGATTTCATTTGGGGTCAGAAATCACAGGACTGGCACTGGCAGTAAAAGTTTCAGCCATCTGTTTTTAATCTGCAACTACACATTTCTTAGAGCCCTAGGATGTAATGCATTACAGTCTTGCCCTGAAAACATCCTGGCAAGGAAGTGGATTTTCAGTTTTTGTAATGTTTTACAGGAGAGAATGAAAGTGCCACAGCTGATATAGATTCTCTCCAGGATGTTCTGGAACAGTTTGTCCAGTTCTACAGGTGTGAAAATGGAGCACATAATAAAAATGTATTGAAGGAAGACGCAGTTAAGCGATTTCTGAAATGGCTGTCTTCTGTGAAAGGTGCAGTGAGTTCCCATTTCTCCCTTTCACAAAAATTAATTGCTGTGAAAAATGTGTTTGATGCTAATGTACACTTATTGCTCTTTTACCCTTCTTTCTCTTATCAGTTTCTGTAACTTTTATGACTGGAATAATGTGCTTTTAATTATATTTAATGTTGTGTTTTGCACTTAAAACCAATGGAATATGCACAGAAATTCATGATGCATCAAAGTGTTCAAACTTACTTGGCTGACAGCATAAGGATGGAAAGATACATTTTGCTGTTCCTTACTTGCAATTTAATGAGTTGATTATGCTGAAATTTGTTTACAGTGAGGTGGATTTCATTATATGGCTTTGAGTAAGTTACGTTGTCTTGACTGTCTTGCAGAAATCCCTGAAGAAATCTCATGCAACATCTCCAATGCCTGTGCTAACAGCTTCATAAAACAGTTGCTGGGGAAGCAAATGTGGCATAAAGTTTTGCTGCTCCTAACAGGGAAAGCCAATGGGGAAAATCCATCAGGTCAAGGACTCTTCAAAACCTGCAGTCTTTCGGATGTTGACATTGGCAACATTATCCAACAGTGTGAAAGACTGGATACGCAAGTGCACCTCATAAGATGCTTGCTTGAAAGAGGAGGTGAAAAACAGCAATATTAATGTGCTATAAGGGATCTGGAATGTTATTTGACATGTTGGGAGCAAGGTGGCCTCAGAAATACCAGCACACTGGGTTTTTTGTGGCTCTGTGTAAGTGCTGCGGCTTGTTGGAGTGCAGTGCATCGGCTGCATCTGCTGTGCGGGACAGCAGTAAGGCTACATGGGTGGAAGATGTTTATCAAATGAAATTTATCTGTTAGGGTTGGTAAAAGGCCAAGGACTATTGTTGCTCCTGCACTTGTAGTTTTTTGTGGCCTTAATTTCTCTGTCTTCAGCCACAATATTGTCCTGATAAAAAAGTGTAAGCCACAGTCTTTGAGTTCAGTCTGCTGTTATGCTACAAGAAACTGACTACTTCATTGATTTTTAAAGGCATGATTTTAATTCTTTCTTTTTTTAACTAGTGTAAACATCATCGTACTTCTTGTTTTGCTTGAGTTTATTCCTAGGATCACTCTGACATATTTAATTTAATCTTATAGCTTGATCTTAGCTATATTATGGACACAGGGTCCTGTTGAAGCCTGTTGAATGCAAGAGGTGCAAGGAGGCTTCTTGTTTCAGTCAGTGACTGACTGACTTGGCGAAGATATGTTCTGGCCTTTATGTCTTCCTATCACAGCAGAAGGACTGGTTACTCAGCTTAATGGGAGACAAGGGGAAATAATGAAGATCTCCTTAGTCAAAAGGTGTTTTAACAGATGTGTGTAAAAAGCAAAAACCCCCTGTCACCTGCCTGGCAATCAGCATCTGACTGCATCTGTTCAGAACTGTCTGTAGTTAGCAGATTGATGTATCAGGTATCAGGTTTAAGCCCTGATATTTTCCTGTCCTTCACGCCAGCTCTGCCAGATGGGATTGCAACCAGCTCTGAAATACCACTGAAAATATGCCTCAGAAAGAATTATTTTGAACTGGTATATTTGCTGCTGACCAAAGGCGCAGACCCTCGAAACCTCTCCATTGCACAAGGAGATACTCCTTTGCATGCTGCAGTTTTCATCTGTTTAAATAATAAAGGTAAGGCTTTTGCTGTTGAAAACATCCCCATTCCTCACCTGCCCCTTCTGCTGCTGCTGCAGAGACAGTGGATCAGGATGTCTGGCTGCGTCTCCCTCAGCCCCCAAAGTCTGAAGGCCAGAGGATACACTCAGTCTTTGTAAAGCTGATGGGTTCTTTGGGGCCGCAGTGGCTGGGACTGTGAGGAGAGGTAATGGCACGGGGAAATCAAGGAAGGATCCTCTCTGAAACCCTGTAAAATGAGTGCTAGGTGGGAATGAAGTAAACTGGAAGTGTGTTGGAAGAAACAAAGGTGAAGTTAGAGCAATGGCAGGAGACTTTGAAGGAAATCCTGCAGCGACATCTGAAATCTGTTCATCAGTTTTTGTTCGGTCATAAATCCAGCAAAGTTTTCTTAAGGGGAGAAGTTAGTGAAAGAACTGTAGGGCTTATGTAAAAATACTAAAAATTAGGATAAACTGTAAGCCCCCAAATCAGGTTTTATTTTAAGAAAAAAAAGCATTTTTGAGTTGAAGAATTAAAATAATTTAAAATACTGAATTTATGAATTTTTAAAGCACAAACATTTCATTGAATGGCTTTAGAGAGATTAGAAGCATAGGTAATGCCAGTTGTAATTTTTAAATCAAAAGACTAAGAAGTCCCATGACAATATGTTCTCTTAAGTATTTTTCACTGTGTAAAGTTTCTGATGTGCAGTTTCTTTACAATGATTTTGGCATGTCATTATTTTACAGCTAGAAAATAAATGTTTCACATATATTGTCTCATTTAAATCACATATATTATCTGGATGAAATCCAGAATGATGTAGAATATATATGTATTTTTTTCCCCCCCAGGGAGGTAGCTGATCTTATTTTGTAGAGAGTTGCTCCAGGGACCGCAAATATCAGGAAATAATTGGCATTTCCTGCAGGTTATTTTAGTAAAGCAAAGTTATCTGCAGCAGATTACTTCTGGGTGCCATATTAAAGTGAACCAAATCACCCCAGAGCACTACCTCGAGCTGCTGCTTGTCTGGATGACAGGTCACCAGTGTCCCTTGGACAGCAGTCAGGGCTGATGTTGGAAAATGAACAAATCTGTCTGCACCCGGCGGTTAAAAAAGGAATGAAATTGACTGATGCTGTGGGAATAATTGCAGCACTAGGGATTTCTAAAGCTTTGCTGCCTTTGTATTGTTTCCCCTGAATCTTGGGAAACCTCAGTTTTGAGCTGTTTCACGTAAGCATATTTTATAAACATGAAATGTAGATTTTGGGTTTTTTTAAAAACAAATTGATTTTAATTTAGTAGCAGCAGAAAAAAAAATTGAAAATTGTTGGCATACGATGTTGGCCTTGTAAAGGAAGTTAGTTTATTTTCTGTTTGTTCTCCTGCTTTCAGATGGCACTGGTTTAAGCATCCTCAACCATCTACTTGACCTCTTTGCTTCAAGACCATCTGACTTTCCATATCTTAATCCAAACATACAAGATGAGAATGGAAATACGGTGATGCATATTGTTTTCCAGAGAGGATTTTCAAAGCAGACTAAGAGAATAACAGAGTTATTGGCAAAATTTGACATTAACTTTAACATAAAAAACAAATCAGGAAAAGATGTGATGCATAGAATTAAAAAAAAAGATCCACTGCTACTTGCCTGGAATAGTGCTGCACAGGAGAAGAAGAGGCACCGCCAAGATAGAGCAGGGCAGTTGGGTAAAACATCTAAGCCCGTTCCAGCCTCTGAGATTACACAGTCAAAGAGCACAGGGCATTCTTCACCTGGGTTCTCATTAAAGGCACCATCTGGCAACTTAGTGCATAATGATTTAAAAACCCCATGTTCCGTAAAAACAAAAAAAGGTCAGTTGGCAAAGCAGGAAACAGAAGGAATAAACAGCCCCTTAACACTGCAGGAAAGTCTGGTGCAGGCAATCACAGCTTTAATTCAGCAACTGAAAGTGAGCGACACTCTGAAAAAGGATCATCCTCTGGTGCAAAACCCATCTTCAGCCCAGACTAATTCAGAAAAGGGAAGGAGCTCCTCGCAACCTTGTGGAAGCATAGCTCATCCTCAAAGAAAAGGGGATGATTGGGAGAAGAAGAAGGGAGCAGGGGAATTTAGTATGGCCCTGCCTAATGGAGAGAAGGAAGAACCAGAGGAGGAAAAGGGGAAGAGTCTGGATATTGAGGCATATGTACAGGAGTTTGATAACATGACTTGGGAAATAGAGTGCACTCCTGAAATGCTAAAGACTTTGAGCAGCAAGGCTGTGCCTCATTATATGAAAGCTAAAACTATAATGACAATTAAGCGGCTTGGCAATGGGGAATGGTCTAAGGGCCTCCAGAAGCCACTGAAACACTTGAAAGCTGATATCCAGCTGTATGAAGCCAAACTGGGCAAAGGTGCAAGAATGCTATGGGAACTTGCGATTGACTTTTCTCCTCGTTGCAGTGAGAGCCCAGAAAAGATCATGGAGACAGAACAGACAAAAAGTTGTTCAGAAAAATCAGGTAGAGTTTACACAGAAATAATTAGAATTTGGGCCATTGTTCTTGACCACTGCAAGCTGAACCGTGCCTTAGAAAATATATGTATTTCCTACAACCGTGGCTTATCCTGCATTTTGAGGAAAAAGCTCAAGGGTTTAAACGAAGGACATCAGAACCACAGCGTGACAACACAGAAGCGTGTTCCACGTTGTTATGTTGAAGACATGGAGGCAGAAAAGTCAAAAGAACTTACCATGCCTGAGTATTTCCCTCCAGCTAGTGCAGCAGAACTGGAATACAATATAATGAAATTTCACAGCTTCAGTACTAACATGGCACTTAACATTATAAATGATGTGCAGTCTTCTGTTGATTACCCTTTCCGGGTTGGGGAGTTGGAGTATGCGGTGATTGATCTCAATCCAAAGCCTATGGAACCAATCATTTTAATTGGGCGAAGTGGGACAGGGAAGACGACTTGCTGCTTGTACAGGCTTTGGAAGAAATTCTATTCATACTGGGAAAAATCTACCTTGGCAGAGGGACCTCTGCTGGAGAGGCAGACATGGCAGCAGAGACGGTGCAGTGATGCTGAGAAAGCTGGTTTGGAGAACGAAGAGAGTGAACTAAAACACGACAGTGATGATTCGAGTGAGGAGCAGGTGAGTGAGGAGCAAGACCAGGACAGTGAGGATGAAAAGGTTCCCGTGGGCACAGCTGGTGCAGAAATGAATTCATGTGGTGACCATGAAAACCAAATGTGTAGTGCAGAAGCATCAAATGGGCTGGAGCACCTGCACCAGATCTTTGTAACAAAAAATCCCGTCTTGTGCCGAGAAGTTCAGAAGAATTTCATTGAACTTAGCAAGTCTTCCAAGGTGACCAGTCACTTCAAGCCTCTGGACCCAAATATTCACAGGCTACAAGACATTAAAGATGAAAATTTTCCACTGTTTGTCACCTCCAAGCAGTTGCTGCTGTTACTAGATGCATCCATGCCTGACCCATTTTTTCCAAGAAATGAAGATGGAAGTCTTAAAAGAGTCATTGTTGGTTGGAGTCCTCAGGAAGACTTGGTTGTACCAAA
Source organism: Platysteira castanea (assembly GCA_013397175.1). Taxonomy (NCBI): domain Eukaryota; kingdom Metazoa; phylum Chordata; class Aves; order Passeriformes; genus Platysteira; species Platysteira castanea. The sequence goes on from VYXC01001251.1 coordinate 152,904, forward strand.
TTGGCAGGATGAGGATGAAGAAGGTAATCTTGAAGCAGAACATGGTGATGATGGAGGAGCTGCAGATGCACCCCCTAGGGAAAGTGATCCTTGGACTTTTGTGACTTACAGTGTATTTGCAAACAAAATATGGCCAAAAATGATAAAAGGTAAAAGCTTGTACAATCCAGCACTGGTTTGGAAAGAAATAAAATCATTTCTGAAAGGCTCTTTTGAGGCCCTGAGTTGCTTTGGTGGCAGGCTTACTGAAGAGCAGTACAAAAAGCTAGGCCGGAAGAGATCACCAAACTTCACGGAAGACAGGAGTGAGATCTATCAACTCTTCTCTCTTTATCAGCAGATACGATCACAGAGAGGTTACTTTGATGAAGAAGATTTGCTGTATAATTTATCTCAAAGACTTTCAAAGCTCAGGGAGCTGCCATGGTCCATCCATGAGTTTTATGGCGATGAGATACAGGATTTCACGCAAGCTGAGCTAGCGCTGTTAATGAAATGCATCAATGACCCTAATGCCATGTTTCTAACTGGTGACACTGCCCAGAGCATAATGAAAGGAGTTGCTTTTCGTTTTAGTGATCTGAGGTCGCTGTTTCATTATGCAAGCAAGAGCTCTGTGAACAAGAAGCAGCGTGTTAGGAAACCGAAAAGGATATATCAGTTGTACCAGAACTACAGGTCCCATTCAGGTACAGTAACAAATTTGTTTATGATCTGGGCCTGTTCTCTTCAGATGTCGCTAATGATTGAAGTTTTCTACTGCCCAATTCAAAGCAAGTCTCTATGTGGCCTGTTGTTCAAAATGATCAGATGGACAGCTTTTTCTGATACGTCAGTTCTGGTTTTTGACATCTCAACTGGAAAACCAAAAATGAATGTTTTTGAAATTGTCATTTTTTGAACTGCCATGCTTACTGCATGCTTTGGCTGTGTTTGAGGGAAAATTTGACCAATGACCATGCCCATTTCTGTTGTCTTATCCCTAAAGCACTAGACTTTGCAGCATTGGTGTCCTGCTTCTTCTTTTCTTACTTGTTTCTCATTTGTGACCTTTATTTTGTGAGAATGCTGCCAGGCCGATGTAGCATGTTTTCTGGTCTTTAGAGGCCCAAGAATGACATCCACGCAAGTTGGCAGAAACCTAAATTGAAGCTTACCGCTTCAGTCTTCCCTGACTAGTGTTTTTGTTGTTCTATTTCTTGATTCCAAATTTCTAACAAAATCTTTTAAAAGTGTGTTCACTTCAGGCTGAAGTTTAAAACCTGTGTTCTGCTTTTTGCAGGTATTCTCCGTTTAGCATCTGGAGTGGTTGATTTGCTCCAGTATTATTTTCCAGAATCTTTTGATCGCCTTCCTCAGGACCGTGGTCTCTTTGATGGGCCAAAACCTACGGTCTTGGAGTCCTGCAGTGTTAGTGACCTAGCAATTCTGCTGAGGGGCAACAAAAGGAAAACACAACCCATAGAATTTGGAGCACATCAGGTTTGCTTTTCTTAGGCTTTTTGCAGATTCTGCCAGTTCTGTTGCTAAATAATAATTTTGCATGAATTGCCCGCAACTTTCTTTTTTAAGCCCTTGTCTCACTGATAAATTAGGCATTTTAAACTTAGAAACCTTTATTGTGTTGGTTTCTGTTTCTTTTTAATACGTCTGGTTCTTTCTGTTCTTTTTTTGGTGTGAGGTATTGTCTGACCTGTTCCTTTCTAACTCCAGATTTTCTTACACCAGATCTAAAACTGTCTGCACATACCACGCATTTGTCAGTCTTCTAGTGGCAGCTTTGTGACCTTTTTTGTGGAGTGTGCTGAAATGTCTCTGTGAAATGTTTGGTTTTGAGAAGGCTCTTGTATTATAATAATGTTTGTCTTTCTCTGTGCAACTGTTACCTTTTTTTTTCCTTTTTTTGATTCCTAATATAGTTTCTCTTAATGTATTTTATGGCAGGTGGTATTAGTGGCAAATGAAACTGCAAAGGAGAAGATACCCGAGGAACTTAGTTTGGCACTTGTACTGACAATTTATGAAGCAAAGGGCTTGGAATTTGACGATGTACTCCTTTATAACTTTTTCACAGATTCAGAGGTATTTAATTCTTCTCCATTTTCTTCATTTTTTCTAAAGTCAGTCTTACTTGTGGTCTAGCTGGTGTTGCAGCTGGGAAAGGATTCCCTCTTTTCTCTGAAGATGAGTGTTTTAATCACAGTAGAAAACAGAGGTCATAGGTTTGTAAATTGAGAATGTGTTTTCTGAAGTGCTGCGTTTTCCCTCAGGTTTACTGTTACAGTTTAAGGGAGAGCCTTGGGGTTCACACAATGTTGCACACACAGACACACACACACACATTTCTGCTGCACACAAAGACTACTGCTATGCCCCCAGCCAGGCAAGTATTCCTCGCTGAACACTCCTGCAGACACTCCATGTACCCATGACTGAGTTGCTCTGCGGTTAAACATTGTGTGAACAACCCTGTTGCAGATGTCCTTTGCCTCTACCCCTCAAAACAGTGTCTCATGTGGTTTTCAGCAGATGAAAATCACAAGAAAACTGAGGGCAGCTTACTGGAGGCTCATCAGGGAGGTTAGTGAATGTTACGTGAGGAGGGCAGAAGGAAGGAGCTGGAGGTAAATACTGGCTGTCATGGTAGATTTCCCAAAGTTGATTTGGTTCTGGTGATGCAAGTTGTAATCAGAAAAACAGCAAGCCGTTTATCAGAATTTAGCAGACTCAGTTTAGCAGAGTTGAGTTTGTAGAGCATTTTAGCTTAGACTAATGTATCTCAGGCTTGGAGAGCTGTTTTCATACAATTCTTCCGTGTTCCTGTGACTCATGAGTAATTGAGTTGATTTGAGCAGCTAAACAAGCAGGCAAGAAAGCAGTTCACCCTGAGGTTTTCTAATTTAGACAAGCTGAATCTGTGAACCGTTGTAAACACAGCAGTGTGGCTGCGTGCACTTTGTAAAGTGTTGGGTTTTCTTTTTATTTGTCTTGAAAATGAGATTTAAGAAGAGTCTTGTTTCAGGAAACAGATGTGATTGAAGAATCTAGAAGGCAAAAAAGCCCAACCTCAAAAACACAGCAAGCTCTTGAGCAAACTGATACCTTGAGCTGGTTGTCACATTACAGTCTTAGTTATGACAGGCTTAGGAATGTTTTCATTGTTGATTTTTAAAAATCTTAATTTCAAAATACACTTTGCAAGAAAGATTTCCTGCTTTTGTCCCCCATAGGAAGACAGTTAACTTGTTTTGTGTTGCTCAAAGCTCAGAAATACATAGACTGTAAAAACGTTGTTACAGCCTTACTATGAGTATTTTTTATTTTGTGCCGGAAACTTGGCAGTATTTAATCCCATTTCAATTGAATACCAAAAGGGAAAAATGAATATCACTTAGAATATAGTCATGATTTTAAGGTTATTTGTTTTGCAGGGGATCAGGAACCTGCAGAGTGGTGTGATCAGGAGCTGGCATTTCCTACACAGTATGAGAGTGCACAGCACTGATCTGCTGCCACACTTATAGTTAAGGGTGTCTGTGCATATTTATAGACATCTTTCACATGTCTCTGTGTTGGAGTCCAATATTTTCTGACCACGCTTTTTTAGACTTTCCCCATGAGTGGGTTTTTTTGCTCACCTCTGAGTGTTCTTAAAAGAGGAGGTGTTGGCAGGTGCCATTCCACCCCCTGGCTGAGACCAGCACTACCAGCTACTGATGTTCAACACGAAGCTTAATACATTCATCACATGAATGACCAGCCAGATCTTTTCTGGGAACCCTGAGGGTGAGAGTATATGCCAGCATGGGATATGTGTGGGTCCAACTCATCAAGCTTGTCAGTTTTGTGGAGTCAAGGAGACTCAGTGGCTGCCCATCCTAACCTGCAGGCCAAGATCTCTCCAACATATCTTAGACAGTAGATTTTAGTATGACAAATTGCAGCTTGTGAGTGTTATCCAACCACAATGTACTCTTCATCCTGCCCCAAGCTGGCAGGGAGCTGCCTGGCCCAGCAATCTACACACCCCTCCTCAGTGAGTTTGCCTTCTGCTATTGGGGCTTGTAGGAGAATCCTTATCCCTAAGACTAAAACTTGAGCCTCCTCCATGGTGAAGGTAACTTGATTTCCTCCACAGAGGGATCGTTGTAAGGGTGTTTAGCCAAAAATGTATAGTCCACCCAAGTAGGTTTTCATGTTACATATCAAATTTTACTTATTTGTTATATTGAGCATTGCATATGATTTGGATCAAGAAGAGTGATACAGCAGTATCCTGAAATCCCAAGGCAAGCATAATATAACGATATACATTGGAATGACAATACAGATGTGATTTCCATTAGTGGTTCTTGTATATGTATCTATCTATCTATCTATCTATCTATCTATCTGTCTATCTGTCTGTCTGTCTATCTATCTATGTATTCCCATTAGCTTCTCCATCATGGTGCTGGCCATCCCCAGGCTGTGAAAAGTAATACGTAGCTTGTAGTCAGCTCAAGCCAGTTGCACTCTTGAAGGTTTGTCTTGTTTGTTCCTCAGTTTTTACACAGTGTGTTGGGCTGAGGCACATCTTTGCTTTTGCCTGAGCAGCTCAGGAAGGTGTTACTCTATACTAGCTTTTTTAGGGAAAGTTGTTTATACCTGGCAGTATGAACACCTGGTACAGACAAGTGTCTCAAGCAAGAGTTGTGTTGAGATCAAATGCAACTTCCTTGATGAAAATTGCTGATTGGTGTTACCATTCTTCCCTCAGATAATTTTTTCTGCCACTCTGCTCCTCTAAGCCTTCTTCCCTTGTAGGGATGAATAGGTCACAACATACAACCTTATCTTGTACATGTGTAGGCAGTAGTGATTACTACATGCAAGTAAACCTCACTCTCGTGGTATTTCAGGCTAGCAAAGAATGGAAGATAATTTCTTCATATAGTCCTGATCCAGATGTGCAAGTGCAAAGCAACTTGCTAGTTGAAGTGCCATTAGAGGATGCCACTGGGATGCAGGAAAGGACTCCTTTTAATGTAGAAATGTACAAGGTGAGTTTTTCCTAACATTGGGAATAGGAAGGACAAATTAAATTCTTAAATCTTAAAATTAGGAAAATTTCTTAAAACCTTTCATCCTGTAGTTCCATATTTATCAAGGTTGCTTTCCCTAAAATAAGTGTCTTTTTAATAGTTGTTCATGTTTGTATCATATCATATCATATCCTATATATCAGTAAAATATAATGTAATACTATACTGATTTTAAAATATAAGAGATTGTTTGCAAATGTAATTTGATTAGAGAACAAAAAACTGTGTCATAGACTTTTGGGTATATTTACAGAACAACTGTGGTTAAAGCAAATAGCAAATCAGCTTGTCAATATTTATTATTACTGTGGTGTGGTTTCTGATTGGTGTCACTACTTTGAAATTAAGGAAGTTCCTTAGGATCTGGTGACTCAGATATTTTCAGGATTGTATGGTAAATTAATAACTGTATGTGCAAGTGATTAGAAGGAAAATAGCTTGTTGTACCTGCAGCTGATTTGTAGCAGTGGTTGCTTGTAAATTAGCTGGACAATGGCTTACGTAATTGAAATCCCATATTTCATATTTAGACTTGCTTACTTAAAAACACTTTCTTACTTGTTATTCATTCTGTATAAATTCTCTGTTTTCTTATAACTGCAAAGTAAGTTTCTTTCTAACAATTTAGCTTGTCTGGCATTTCATTTATCTAATTAATTTTTTTGTTCTGCTTCAGATGCTGAATGGAGAACTCAAGCAATTGTATACTGCAATTACAAGAGCTAGAGTCAATCTTTGGATCTTTGATGAAGACCGTGATAAACGGGCTCCAGCTTTTAAGTATTTCATCAGAAGAAAATTTGTTAAGGTTGTCAAAACAGATGAAAAGAAAGGTAAAGTCCTCAAACCTTCTTAAAAGACTGTCAAACAGGACAGCCTACTTATGCTTTCTTGCTTTTAGGCAGTGTAATAGAGAAGGGTAAATTCCTTGGTCCTTGTAACAGTATGCATTGATAACTGCTCTTGCAAATTTCCACTTATTTCAGTGGGTCTTAATTCTTTTGTCTCTGAAGATCAATTGTATATGTTAAAGTATAACTTCATTGCTAATTTACTAGTTTAAGTTTTCTTGCTGTCACAGGAGAAGAGTCAGTGATCTCTTAGACAGATCTGATGTTGTAATTAGTTTATCGAGTTCTAACCAGTAAATTCAGATATGTAAAATATTCATTAAGTACAGATGGATCGGTGGTCAATATTCTCCTTTTTACATAAGCCTGCTATACCTATCTTTAGTGTTACACACATGCAAAAATGTCATTTACCAGTCCATTCATATCTGGTGTTGGGTAAGGGATCTCTCAGCCTTGAGAGGTGACCTTGAGAGGTGTTCCTGTGCCAAGGGAGATCAGGTCACTGATCAGCCAGTTACTGTGGAGAGAGCTCAATGGACCCTGATGGCTGCAGATATTTACAGCTTAAACGGGTCAATTTGTAGCCAGATTTTCTGCTGTGTTAATGCAGTTTCAGCCACTTAGCAGCCCAGTTTCCAGCCAGACTCTGGAGTTTTTTGTGTTCTCACTGGTAGCTTCACACAACAGTGTTAACACACTTGACTCATAGTTGCCATTACTGGTGTAAGCACAAATCGTAGAGCTTGGAACATTGTGAGATAATGCTTAGTTTTGGTACATGATAAGTGGTTTCTGTGGTTTATCCATTCTAACAAAAAATGGTCCCCCCTGCCCTTGTAGACTTAGATGATAGCATGTTTGCTAAAACTTCAACTCCAGAAGAATGGATTGCACAGGGAGACTACTATGCCAAACACCAGTTCTGGGAGGTAAGAACATATGTTTATCTGAAATAAGGATTCTTGCTTATTCTGAAACCCTTTTTTTTTTCCTCTGTATGCATAAAATCATCCGTAAACCTTCAGTTGCTCTGTAGCAGTCTGTCTTAGTTTGTGGTTTGTAGCTGTGTAAATGTCTACTTGTAAATGACTTACAAGAAGTGAGCAAGCCTATTGTTTGTAATCATAAATTCACTGCCCAGAAATTTTCAGTCCCATGAGGGAAAAACATTTTAATGCACACAAATAAAAGACAATTGGAAAAACAATTATTAGCAACAATCAGAATTGACTGAAATGTGTGAATCTAAACCATGTTCTTGACAATGTCATTGCACATATAGTAGGAAAATGAAAGCATTTTTTGGAAATGCATTAATTTGGGTAGTAAAATGATGGTTTAATTCCCTTTCTATTTAAAGAACATGGAAATTTTACAGTCTTTGGTTTCCTAGCTTCCTAGTTAATACAGTCCAGATATGGGATGACAGTTAATGGGATGGAAGCAAACTCAGCCAGGACAACACCACCAATTAAATATTCTGCAGGGGGATAAGGGATATCTCTAGATCAAATGCTCTTGTCCTTATGAGTGATTTTAACTTCCCAGACATCAACTGGGAGAATCATACAGCAGACACAAAGAGGTCCAGGAAATTTCTGGAGCATGTTGAAGACAACTTGAGGGTGCAGGTACTAAGGGAGCTGACTAAGCAAAGGTGACCTATGTTGTTTGTAAAGAGAGAGGCACTTGTGAGTAAAGTGGTGACTTGTGCCTGTCTTGGTCACAGTGGCTACAGAGTAACTGGGTTTCAAATTGTTATCTATAGAAGAAAAAGTCCTGGAAACCTTTGACCCTGGATATGGGGAGAACAGACTGGGCTGCGGAAGGAGCTAATTGTTAATGTGCCTTGGGAATTCCTGAATGCTAGGCACCTTTTAAAGGCCATCTCTGAAGAGTGCAGAAGTGGGAAATTCCAAAGTGTCACAAGTCAAACAAGTGGGGCAGAGTCTGAACAGGAATCTTCTTCTTGAACTTAGGGGAAAAGGGAAAGTGTGTGGACATTGGAAGCAAGGGGAGGCAACACAGGAGGACAACAGAGATGCTGTTTATCAGGGAGAAAATTTGTGTAGCCAAAGCTTGAGTAGAGTTCAGGCTATACAGCACTATGAAGGACAACAAAAAGGTCATTTTAAAACACATAACAGCAATAGGAGGATTGGACATAACATTGGTCCATTACTTGATGAGGTCATTTACCTCACAAATAGGGACGTAGGCAAAGCAGAGACATTTAATGCCTTCTTCACCTCTGTCTTTAACACTGATGATGTGCTGGAAGACTGTGACTTGGGTAATGATAAACTCCCAGCTGACTCTGCACTAGTTTGAGACTTGCTGCTGCAGCTGGATG
>VYXC01001251.1:161530-202418 GCA_013397175.1 Platysteira castanea
CTGTGGAGAGAGCTCAATGGACCCTGATGGCTGCAGATATTTACAGCTTAAACGGGTCAATTTGTAGCCAGATTTTCTGCTGTGTTAATGCAGTTTCAGCCACTTAGCAGCCCAGTTTCCAGCCAGACTCTGGAGTTTTTTGTGTTCTCACTGGTAGCTTCACACAACAGTGTTAACACACTTGACTCATAGTTGCCATTACTGGTGTAAGCACAAATCGTAGAGCTTGGAACATTGTGAGATAATGCTTAGTTTTGGTACATGATAAGTGGTTTCTGTGGTTTATCCATTCTAACAAAAAATGGTCCCCCCTGCCCTTGTAGACTTAGATGATAGCANGATCAGCCAGTTACTGTGGAGAGAGCTCAATGGACCCTGATGGCTGCAGATATTTACAGCTTAAACGGGTCAATTTGTAGCCAGATTTTCTGCTGTGTTAATGCAGTTTCAGCCACTTAGCAGCCCAGTTTCCAGCCAGACTCTGGAGTTTTTTGTGTTCTCACTTGTAGACTTAGATGATAGCATGTTTGCTAAAACTTCAACTCCAGAAGAATGGATTGCACAGGGAGACTACTATGCCAAACACCAGTTCTGGGAGGTAAGAACATATGTTTATCTGAAATAAGGATTCTTGCTTATTCTGAAACCCTTTTTTTTTTCCTCTGTATGCATAAAATCATCCGTAAACCTTCAGTTGCTCTGTAGCAGTCTGTCTTAGTTTGTGGTTTGTAGCTGTGTAAATGTCTACTTGTAAATGACTTACAAGAAGTGAGCAAGCCTATTGTTTGTAATCATAAATTCACTGCCCAGAAATTTTCAGTCCCATGAGGGAAAAACATTTTAATGCACACAAATGAAAGACAATTGGAAAAACAATTATTAGCAACAATCAGAATTGACTGAAATGTGTGAATCTAAACCATGTTCTTGACAATGTCATTGCACATATAGTAGGAAAATGAAAGCATTTTTTGGAAATGCATTAATTTGGGTAGTAAAATGATGGTTTAATTCCCTTTCTATTTAAAGAACATGGAAATTTTACAGTCTTTGGTTTCCTAGCTTCCTAGTTAATACAGTCCAGATATGGGATGACAGTTAATGGGATGGAAGCAAACTCAGCCAGGACAACACCACCAATTAAATATTCTGCAGGGGGATAAGGGATATCTCTAGATCAAATGCTCTTGTCCTTATGAGTGATTTTAACTTCCCAGACATCAACTGGGAGAATCATACAGCAGACACAAAGAGGTCCAGGAAATTTCTGGAACATGTTGAAGACAACTTGAGGGTGCAGGTACTAAGGGAGCTGACTAAGCAAAGGTGACCTATGTTGTTTGTAAAGAGAGAGGCACTTGTGAGTAAAGTGGTGACTTGTGCCTGTCTTGGTCACAGTGGCTACAGAGTAACTGGGTTTCAAATTGTTATCTATAGAAGAAAAAGTCCTGGAAACCTTTGACCCTGGATATGGGGAGAACAGACTGGGCTGCGGAAGGAGCTAATTGTTAATGTGCCTTGGGAATTCCTGAATGCTAGGCACCTTTTAAAGGCCATCTCTGAAGAGTGCAGAAGTGGGAAATTCCGAAGTGTCACAAGTCAAACAAGTGGGGCAGAGTCTGAACAGGAATCTTCTTCTTGAACTTAGGGGAAAAGGGAAAGTGTGTGGACATTGGAAGCAAGGGGAGGCAACACAGGAGGACAACAGAGATGCTGTTTATCAGGGAGAAAATTTGTGTAGCCAAAGCTTGAGTAGAGTTCAGGCTATACAGCACTGTGAAGGACAACAAAAAGGTCATTTTAAAACACATAACAGCAATAGGAGGATTGGACATAACATTGGTCCATTACTTGATGAGGTCATTTACCTCACAAATAGGGACGTAGGCAAAGCAGAGACATTTAATGCCTTCTTCACCTCTGTCTTTAACACTGATGATGTGCTGGAAGACTGTGACTTGGGTAATGATAAACTCCCAGCTGACTCTGCACTAGTTTGAGACTTGCTGCTGCAGCTGGATGTACATAAATCTACTGGGCTTGATGGGATTCATTCCAGGTACTGAATGAGCTGGCCCATTTTATTGTGGGGTCCCCTTCCATTATTTTTCAAAGGTGTTGGGAGTCTGGAGAGGTCCCAGTCAATTGGAGGCTGGCAAATGTCCCAGTTTTCAAGAAGAGTAAGAAGGAAGACCCCGGTAATTAGAGACCTTTCAGTATCACTTTGGTGCCTGGTAAAAATATGGAGAAGGTTATTGTGGGACCTACTGAAAATAACACTTGAGAGACAATGCAGTCATTAGTCATAGGCAGCACGGGTTCACTGTGGGAAAGTCCTGCTTAACCAACTTAATTTCCTTTTATGACAAGGTCACTCATTTAGTTGACCAAGAGAAGCCAGTAGATGTGGTATATTTTGGTTTTAGCAAAGAGTTTATTAGTTTCTCTCACAGACTCTTTTAATTCTGGATGAAATGTTCAGAATAGTCCGTAATACATTAGGTGAGAAACTGGTTGACAAGTCAGGCTCAAAGAGTTATAATAAATGGGGTTATCAAGCTGGTGGCCAGTCACTAGTTGGATTCCCCAGTGCTCAATTTAAGGGCTAGTGTTCTTTAATGTTTTTATAAGTGATTTGGACACAGGAATGGAGTGTATATGAATTATGTTTGCCAACAATACTAAATTAGGAGGACACTAAATTGGGAGGAGCTATTAATGCCCTTGAGGGTAGAGAGGCCCTGCAGAGAGACCTTGACAAACTCGTGGGCTATCACCAGCTGTATGAAATTTAACAAGGGTGAGTGCCAGATTCTGCACCTAGGATCAGCCCATCCTGGTTATACATTCAAATTAGGGAATGAGAGGCTGAAGAGCAGCCCCATGAAAAGAGATCTGGGAATTTGGGTTGATGGCAGGTTGAATAAGAGCCAGCAGTGTGCCCCGACTGTCAAAAAGGCAAACAGTGTCCCGGGTGCATCAAATACAGCCTTGTGAGCCAGTCAGAGGAGGTGATTGTCCCGCTCTGCTCTGTGCTGGTACAGACTCACCTTGAGTACTTTGTGCAGTTCTGGGCACCACAGTATAAAAAGGGCATCAGACTATTAAAATGTGTCCAGAGGAAGGTGACCAAGATGGTGAAAACTCACAGAATCATAGGATGGTTTGGTTTTGAAGAGACCTCAAGAATCATCTAGTTCCAACCCCACTGCCATTGCCACAGGCAGCTCTAGAGGACACTTCTTAAGCAGAGCAGCTGAAGTCACTTGGCTTGTTCAGCTTGGAGAAGAGGTGGGTGAGGGGTAACCTCATCCCAGTCTACAACTTCCTCAAGGGGAATGGCAGAGGAGGAGGAGGTCCTGATCTCCTCCCTTTGGTGACCAGTGGTAGGACGTAAGGAAATGGAATGAAGTTGCATCAGACGAAGATCAGATTGGACCTGGAAGAGGGCTCTTCACTGAGAAAGTGGTCTGCCACGAGCACCCCAAGAAAGTGGTCATGGCATTTAGCCACGAGTTCAGAGTTCAAGAAGCATCTGGATGACACTCTTAGTCATGTGGGTTTGTTTTAGGTAGTCTGGCAAGGAGCAGTAAGTTGGCCTCTATGATCCTTATAAGTCTCTTTCAATTTGAGATGTTCTGTGATTCTGTGAAATAAAATTTTGGATACTTTTTTGATCATGGCAGAGCGAAAGCTTCTGCCTTTTGCTGGTAGCAACATAAAATTCTTTGAAGGTAAAACAGGTATTTGTAACAAGGCAAAACCCCAAAATAATCAGCTGCTGCTATACAGTTTTTATCTCCCCTTGAAAATAAAAGGCAATTTCCTAAATGAACAGAAAAGCATTAAATAAAAAACCCACTCAGCTAAAAAAAAATTAATCTTGAAATCTGAAATGCATTAGCTATATTATCTGCTAATCTGTTTTCTTTATAACCCTGATCTTTGCTAGTCAGTGCTACCTTAGGAAGATATTATCTGGCAACTTTGGCAGTTCTAAGAGCGGCTTGCAATGTGCAATTTCCAAACAGAAGCAACCCTAAAATAATGGATAGAATAAATAAATCATGGTGTTGCAGAATAAGCAGGGTGATAATGAAGTACACCTTGCTAGGAGCATGGTAACTCCTGGTGTTTCTGTTTAGTTTTCATAGAAAGAGCCCAGTATGATAAAAGCATTGTGTTTTTTGATTTTTGATTTCACTTTGCACGCATTGGTTTTCCTCACTTTTATTAATATGTGGTAGGTGCCTGGTGACTTACCAGTTAATGGTTTAGGCTGTCATTCAAATTGCATATGCTATTTGTTCTATCAGCCTACCAGGAATTCTGCATTCGCTACTTCCATGTACAATATTGTAATTAATATTCTAATTTTGCTAGACGCATGTGGACTGACTTTAAAGCTTTTCTTTTTTGTCCTAAAAATATACCACAATGTTTTACCTTTTCCTTTTCCAGGCACCCTGCCAGTCTTTCTGCTTTCCATTGCAGTGACTGTAAAATTAAGTATTGCTTTTGTATGATAAGTCATGGGCTGGATGCACATCTGTGAATGCTGTGTGTGATTTCACCCCAGGTGGCCGCCAAATGTTACCAAAAGGGAGGAGCAGCTGAGAAGTCAAAACTGGCCCTGACACACGATGCTGTTCTCAAAGTGCACGCAAAGAAAAGCAGCCCAAGGTAAATGTCAGTGCAGCCGAGTGAGTGCCACTCTGTGGTGCCAGACCTCTCGGGGGTGCAGAGAGTGAGACTCACACCAGAGCTGTGGGACCGGACTGGAAACGTCGGAGAACAGTGCAGGAGAGGTGTATTTACATGTTTGTGGGTGGCAAAAGAGATTTAAGAAATTGGAAGGTCTTGCACAGTAGGATCCGAGGCACCGCTCCCTTTGGGGAGTGGTGGAAGAGCTGTCCAAACGAAATGTGGCCCTTGCAAGGACTTGCTGGTTGTGTGAGAGAAAAGCAACAGGATTTGCATTACGTCAAGAGGCTTTATAGCCTTAGATGTAGCTAGAAGAGCATATGCCATCAGCAGCGCTCAGCTTTGGTTAATCCCACTGCATATTCACGTGACAAAGAAGAAGGAATGGTGGTGTACATTTGGGAAGAAAAGCTGCTGGCAAAAAGTGAGCTTTGGGGTAAAATTAGTGTTACAGTCAATTTAAACTAAACAAGCAGAACTAGATCTGAACCAAAGGACAGTTTTAAAGGAACAGATTTTGAGATGAATCATTTAGTTCATGACTTCAGCTGAGTAAAATAGCTCAAGGATTTGACAGGAGAGAGAGTTTGCAGTTTCCTGAAGAGGCTTGGAAACTCTTTGGGACTCATCTCAAATAAGACAAGAAAGAGCTTAATGGAGAAAGATCTAGACCTAAGTGAATCAGTTCCTGTTCATGCTGGGGAGACCAGAAGCTGGCAATGATAGCAGAAGGGGAAAGGAGTGACTAGAACAGAGGAAGCAGGCACACAAGGGAGAAGAGGGAAGGTGTGAAGAAGTGCTATTACTGGAGTTAGTCAGGATTTTATCTTCTTTAATTACCTGCTTTGTATTACTGGCCCAGGTTAAAAGTATAAGGATGCTCATAAAATTTCATGATTGTAGAGAGATTGTTGATGGAACTGATAAAACTTTTTGTCAGTTCACTGTATGCTGGCATGCTTGTCAACTGCATGAAATTTGAGAAGGAATTTGGTGTATTAAGATATGTTAAGTCGACAGAACATACATAATAATGAAGCTGCCAAAGTTGATTTTTTTTTGAATAGAGGTATTAATGCTGGTGTAAAAAGCTTAAGTAAGATTTTCATATGAAATGCTCTGTACAATTCTGATTCTCAAGCTTGAGAATCATGAATTCAGTCTAGATCATGCTGCAGTGATACCAGGAAGGCTGGGATTTTTAGTTATACAAAACAAAGGCTGAGAACACGTTTGATTGTGTCTCTAATGACATTGGTGCTAAACAGCACAAAGGAGAGCACAAGTTAAGAAAAGAGAAGCAGTACAAAATCACAGTACTATACATTCCTTAAAAAAACCTCAAAAGAGTCTTTTGACTGCTAGAGCAGTCATATTTTGGAACAGATTCCTGGACAGAACAGTGTCAGCCCAAAATATAATTAATTGTAAGATAATAACTAATCAGGTAATATATGAAGAATAATGTGTGATGTCAGTGTTGGTTGGATTCAGTGACAGATCACATGATCCTAAACCTAATTTGGATGTTAGTGGTAATTTTCTCTCTTTCTACAGGGAAAAACAGATGGAATATATGACATTGGCTAAAACTTACTTGGAATGTGGAGAACCAAAACTATCATTAAAATGTTTGATTCAATCAAAGGAGTTCCGTCTTTGTGCAGAACTGTGTAAAAAATTAGGAAAGGTATTAAATCCTCACCTTGTCACTTTCCTTTTCCTACAGCTTTTTTTTCCTCCCAAATTTCCTCAGAAAGTAGTACTCTCTCTTTGTATCATGGTAATACCTGAATGAAACAAACTCTTTAAGTTGGGCTGTTCAAAAAGAATCCTTTGTCTGTGAATAGGCGGAAGAGGAATGAAGTGGAGAATGATGCAGTTACACAGGCTGGCTTTATTTCTTTGGCTTTCCTCCAATGTCATCATCAGTCATTTGCAGTCAAAAGTTAGTGAATGATGTCATGAAACTTAAACTATTGCTTCATCCAGTACTCTGATGATAGTGAAACTTCACTGGTTACAGCCATCTAAATGGAACCTTAAAACTTGGAAGTTAGTGTGTTACCAGTATGTAATATTTTTTATTTGCAGTGTATTTCCACTAAAAAAAAAGTAAAATAAATGTTCCCAAATATTTGAAGTTTAAGGTACAAGGTTGGGGTTCTCATTCTGCATCCATAACTGTTTGAATTTAGTACTATCCATTCTGACAAATTTGTAAATCAACAGAAGCATGTGTGGTGTTTTCTAACAACAGGCAGAGCTGGGTAGATAGAATTATTTTGAAAATCTTGTATAATACCTTTCATTTTACACTCTAGTTTTTCAGACACAAATATTTTGAAGGTTTTTTTAAACAATCTCTTCAGGTTTAGTGATGATTACTTTAATATGTATTTTATTACATTCAGATACTTTAATTACATTTTATTAAAGTGTACTTCTTTATGAGACACATGATAGAATTACAAGATTTATTCTATTCATGTAGTTTTGACTGCTCACAGCACTTCAGTTTCATTACTGACTTCTGCATTGCAGATGAAAGATGCTGCAGTTTACTATCAGAAAAGCCAGTGCTACAAAGAAGCATCTGAATGTTACGAACTAATTGAAGAGTTTGATCTGGCTATTAAAATGTATTGTCGGGAAGAACTCTATGAAGAAGCAGCAAAGGCAGTTGAAAGGTATGTCTTGCAAGATGATACTGGAATATAATTCTCTTTTCCATTTTCAAATTCCCTATAATGTAGCTGGTTCACTGAAAATTTTTCAGAAGGGTTTTGTCTGCTGACTTTGTTTTACATAAATCCTTTGTGATGTACCTTCAGTAATGGTAACTGCTTTTTTGGATGATTAAAGCTTCTTTAATATGTAAAGGTGGTTTGACCAAAAAGTTCAAGCATTAAAGTCACTTTACCAACTAACAAGTTTTTAAATCAGCCCCCCAAACCATTCACGCAAATTTATCAGCATAGAAACAAAAAATCTGCACTCCCATGTTTATGATGAGAAAGACGGTAACGAAAAGCTAACTGTAACTTACTTGCCCAACAGGAAAAAATTACTCATTCTCAGCATGCAGGAGAGAATATTTCACAATACTGGCTTAGGGGATACCTTAATAATTTTACATCAGCCATTAATAATGAATTATTATTATTATGTAGACTGAATAGTCTAAAGTGCATGTTATGAAAGATGCAACGAGGCGTTTTGCTCAGACACTCAATAAAGACAAAGTATATGCAGATACATACAACAGACTTGAAAGAATTCTCTCTAAACTGACAAGTTTATGTAAATTTTACAGAATATTATATATATTGCCCCATGGAGAATTCACTAAAATTCATATTTATTTATAAATGGAAGATTAACACTGATGAAATGTGTTAAAATAATTTGTGCATTGGTTTGACAGTGTGGAGAATGCTTCACTAATGCTGTAAACCTTGTGATCTTGTTTGTTCCAGAAGTTTTAATAATCTTGATTCTGACAGCCTCATGTTGTAATTAATTTCTTTCTGTAGATCTTTTAAGATGATGTGATCCTCTTTTGCCTGACAGGGGTATCACATGAAACAGTTGGCCTGTTTGAAGGAAGGGCTTCTAGGGGCAACTACTTGTTTAGTGGTTTTTTTTTTAATTGTAGTGGGTTTTTTTGTATAGATTTGTCATCTGTGGTAGTAAATTGATGTATCTATTTCAGATATGAAGATATGTTGAATGCAAAAGGACAAATGGTTTCCAAACTCTCCTGTACAGCAAATCAGTTGTATTTGGAAGCAGCTGCGAAGTACCTGAGTATGAACAGGACTGAGGAAATGATGCAAGTCCTCTCAAAACTTGATATAGAGGATCAGCTTGAGTTTCTGAAGTCTCGTGGATGCTTGCACCAAACAGCAGACTTACTGAAAAGGAGAGATCGCCAGGAGGAGGCTGCAAAGTTAATGAAACAACACGGGTTTGCTCTGGAAGCAGCCAACCTCACGGCTATAAAAGAGTTTCGCGCATCGTGTTTGCTTGCTGAAGCGCGTGCCAGGCTGAGTCGCGGTTCCGAATTACACCTGGGGAACGTGGAGAGCATCCTAAGAGAAGCCCTAGAACTCTGTGAACAAACCAGGCAGAAGTCTGGCATTGCTGAGGCTGTGTTTTTGCAGGGAGCTCTGAAAGGAGACTTCCTGAAGCTGAGCAACGCGTACTGTCAGTTCCTATCTCTGAATCATTCTGCTGGTGCAGTTGAAGCTCTCTTTGCACTATGTCGCTGCAGCACTCCTAGCCAGAACATCCTCTTCATGGCAACACGTGGCTTAATGGCTCTTCTGAGTCTTGTTAGAGGTCTGAAGAAAGCAGCCACTAATGCAGAGAAAGATATGGTGAAGTTGTGCTTTGCCTATTTTGGGATTGTCCCAACAGGTGACAGTTGCCAGGTGTCTCAAAATGAAGCGGAACCCATTCTCAAGTTTTTGTTAGACAAGCCAGGTCTAAAAGAGAGGAAGGCAAAAGGTGGTTTCTCAGTAAGCACAGAGAAAGTAAAATCAGCTTTGAAGCAGCACTTGTTAAGCAGGTTGTGCTTTATCACCCGTGAGTTACTGAACAAGAAGTACCCTGATATTTGTATGAAGTTCATTGTTGGATTGGACTGTGAAGAAACTTGTGAGGGTTACCACAGGCCCTTGTTGCGCCACGAAGCAAAGACAATATTTCAGTGTAAAATGCATCTGGTGGCAATAAATGGACTGTTGTTGGAAGCCACGTGCACTTTCCCTAAAGAGCTACTGAATCAATGCAAAAGCTTTGAGGACATTTTGACTTCTGACAAATATGCATCATGTAAATCCCTCCTAGGAATGTTTTTTCCTTATCATTTTCATTTGAGGATACTGTCTGAGAACCCAAAGGCATGCAAAGAAATATTGCAATTCAGTAGTATTATTTCCAAACCTTGCAGAGAGATGTTGAAGAAATACATCACATTTAAGTTTAATAATGAACACACTGCAGCCAGAAGAGAATCAACTGATTTGTGGCTAAGTGCCATGAAAGTTCTTATCTTATCTTCAGGATATCCTGAAGAATTTGAAAAACTTCTTTTTAAAGAAGAGGATGATTATAACAAAGAGCTAAAGTTTGCTTTGGCACAGGCAAAAAGTTCCCCGAAGAATAAAGGCCAGGGAGAAAGAATAGAGGGCAGACATGGTATGTTGCTACCTGACAAAAATGCCGAAAATGCAGGAAGAACACACTTGTGCTTCATTCGACTTCTTGAAAATTCACTTGAGCAATTCTATGTTCACAAGAACCCGGAAAACTGTAAAAGATTTTTTTTCCGTTTCATGAATGTCCTGATCAAGAAATGCACAAGATACCTGATTCCAAGCATAGGAAATACGGTGATGTTGTTGGAATTCCAGTATATTCTCTGTTGTGCTGTCCTGATGCGTCTCTCCAAGAACATTACTGTCAGCCTTCCAAAGAGTTACATTGCTCTCCTTCATTACTGGGAGTTTTTGTTCAGACGCAAGGACCATTACAAAGAACTTAAGGACACGTTTTCTATTATACAGGAGTATAGACCAAAGGACACAAATGCAGCTGTATACCATTTCAGATCTCACCTCTGTTATCTATCAGAAGTCTTGTGTGGTGTTCATGGAAAGTTCAATGTCCTCCTGGACGCATTCAGGGATCCCAACTGCGTAACTTCGGGGGAGGCTGAGCGGACAGTAGTGCTGTGCTTAGTGATGTTACTGAATGCTGACCAGGTGCAGAGTTCTAAAGATAGATGCCTCTTACGCCACCTCTTTCCTGAAATCAAGGCAATGCTGGAATCAATGAGAAAAGACTCTCCCTCTAAAGTACCTGGAAGATTGCTGAGGGTCGTGGAACAAGTGAGTGATGCTACACATGTAAGAGAAGTTGCTGCAGGCCTGCAAGAGCTGCTGACAGAGCGAGATGAAGAGCACTTGGTTGACTGCCGCTGGAAATGGGACACTGCCTACACTCAGGGGCATTCACCCATACGGGGCATCCAGTATGAACGCGTAAACCTTGACAGATTTATAACCTCTCTGGATGAAACGGAATATGCTGATGAGCTGGAAGAGGAATTTGAAGAGGTTCATTGCTTAGAGGACCAAAAAGATCCCCTTGAAGTCATTGCACTCAGCAAGCAACAGAAGCAAGAGCAGAAAGCATCTGCTCAGCGCCAGCTGTATCATGTGTTCCATTTCATTTCCCTGTATGTGAAGTGGAAAAGGAAGGCCCGCTCCAGAGTTCATCCTGTTGCAATGAAAGAAGAGGAATTTTTATCAGAGGTATTCAAAAGAGCAGATATTGACCAAACCCAGTGTGACCTCTGTGGAGTCAGATTCATCCAGAGCTCTGAGAACTATTTCAGCCGGTCAGAAAGCATGGAGGCAGACACTTCTGAGCCTCTGACACCAACAGAGAGCAGTGGGGAAGAAAAGTTGCATGCAGAAGGAAATGCAATTTCTGTGGCCAGTGAGGCCTACATGGAGCACAGAAACACAGAAGAACACACAAATAACCATGCTGCCTACAGACACTATGCCGAGTTTTTCAGAACAAAGATAGATCCAGTAATACATGATGGACTGGAAGTAGCAGAGGCCATTACAGAAAGGGGTTACACCCGAGACCATTTAGCATATAAAGAAGGTTCCAACTTATGCCAGAGGAAAATCAAAGAGAATATTAAAAAAATTTCAGATGCAGTAGAGGAAATCTATGAGAAGAAAGCCTGGGCTAAAGGTAGGACCATTCCAGTTTTCTTTAAACAATTTAATATGTCTTTTTTGGCCAAACCTCTAGACCTGACAAAACTCTGTTTGCAAATCCTAATATGGTCAAGAGAAAGGTATTTCCAGGTATTTCAAGCAGCTGAGGTAGAGAAGAACTGAGAGAGCTGGAAGTATTGAAAATATATTCTAAACTCTTCCAACTTAATAAATTACATCGTAGAGGTAAAGTGAATAGTAGTGAATTTTTATAGATAGTAAAGTGAATTATAACCACACGGTCAGATGTACTGTGTTCTCTGAACTTGCGCACTTTTGCACAGTTTCACAGCAACTTAACAGTTTTACTGACAGCTCATCTTTAGTAATTCTTCTGTTGTTTCTACTGTTTCCTATTTGCTTCTTCCAGCCATAGTAATTTGGATATGCAGGGATAGCATGGTAGGAGTACTTGGAGTCTTTGACTAAGGGTATCTCTGACTACTCTGCCCTTGAACTTGTAATTTTGCTAGGGCTGAACAGAAGTGGATACTTAACTACAAATCTGTGGTGTGTCAGGTACTCAGAGGCAACCCTGATATTGAAAAGTTTAGTAAATTACAGTGCTTGAGATACGTATTTTGATGTTAGATTTTTTCCCCGCTTATAGGCTTAAAGCATTATTCTGTGCTGATTTTTGCAAGCAAAATTGAATTACTGAATGAGTGGCCTAGAAGCAAAATTGTTTGGTGTACTTACTTTGGGAAAGTGACAACTTAAATCATAACATTGTTACTGGCTTCAGTTGTAGAAATCCACCAGTCCTGTCAAGTTGTCATTTTGCCTGTGATGTCTGACAGTAGTGAAAAACTGTAGTGTTTGATATGTTCATCAGCTCCGATCAGTGAAATATGTTAAATTCGTAACTAAATGTTGAGTTGTGCTCTTCACGTGTAAGCTTTATCTTTACTCCTAGTAGAAAGTTTTACATATGGATGAAGTCCATGAAGTTTCACTTTTTATTTATTTGGCTTTCTGCTCACTGAACCATGATAATGATGAATAAGATAGATGTAGTAGGCTTAATTAGGTAATAGTGGATTTTGTTATGACAATTGCTTGATGAATATTACCTTGTTCTTCCACTCAGTGAAAATATATATACAGAAATTATTTGTTTCTGAGATTACTTTTCCCTCTCTTTGTAACAGGCATTTTTCAGGTTCTTAATGGTGCAGTTCAGCAAAGGCTGCAACATCTCAGGTCCATGTTTTACTTTGATTTGTACAATTTCAGAGAGATAATGAAAGTCAGGAACTTTAATACCCAAAAATAAAGTAGAATGTTTTCAGAATTCAGATGTAACTCAAAAAGGGCAGCACAGGGATGTAGAACTTCTCCTCTGATAGTGCTAGTAATGTTGATTGGAATGGGGAGTAATACATGCATCATCTTCATCCGCATTAGTGAATTATGCCCCCTGTGAGATCACTGGTGACCGTGACTTCTGGGTCTGCAGCATCGTCATCCAGCATGGCTCTGTAACTTCATTTTGTGCTTGACCTTTAGCTGGTGTCCATTTCTTAGCTAGGTGTTCTCACAGAATGTTAACTGTGCTCCATTTCAGCTGAAGAAGTAATAACCACACATGCCAACAAATTGGTTGGCACCATTGATGACGCTCGTAAGTGGCTGAAGCAAATGGACTCTCACAGGATAACAGAAGAAGGTACGTTTTAAAATTGCACAGCTTTCTGTGCCCAGTACTGTTCAGTAGTGGTCTCTAAGCGTCACTTCAGTCTCCCAGTCAGCAGCATTGTGGATATTCACTGATGTTTGAGAGGCAGTCCCACAGGGGCACTCTGGAAAACATGAGATAACCAGGCTTTCCTCAGTGGCTCTTCAAAACAGAGCAGCTGGTTGCAGGGTGACCAGAGTGGAGCAAGCCCCCTCCCCAGCCCTCTGTGGATCCCAGCCTGATAAAGGATGCTTATGTTTGTTTCTTTTATTTTCACTTCCATTTGTCTTGGTTTCATCCAAAAAGTAGCATACATTGATGCAGTCTGTTGCACCCCAGACCTCTGAGGGCAAGTTTAAGACTTAGTTGTGTCTCCCTGAATGTTCAGGTTTAAACATATAATTAGGTGGTGGGATTGCAACAATTGCAGAAATAGGCAGCAATGAAGTGATCAGACTTACAGAATGGACTATATGTAAAGCATCAAAGTAGCTCAATTTTAGAAAAGTCGGTTGTGATAAAGCCTTGTGTTGCATCTTCCTATTCCAGCAGATACAGTTAATAAGACTGGGGGTGTTCGTGTAGTCTCAAAAGCAACCTTACAGCCTGTCTTGAAGTCAGCAAGCAAATGTATTGTCTGCTGAAACTGAATCTTGAGAGAGACATGAGACAGACTTCGTAGAAAAGTCAAAGGAAATAACAATAGAAACAGATTTTCAGTGTGAAAATTAATTACTGGTGCAGCAAGTGGCTTAGCAGTTGCTGCTTCCTTGCGGAGCTCTTAAGCACATTGTCATATTAAGCTAAATACTTCTTAAATGTGATTAGGCATATATGAAGGTATATTGCTGACATACAAAATAGCAATGACATAGTTTGTCGTGCTGTTAAAGAGAAAAAGGTGTTGGGATTTTCCATTCTGCATTAATTTATTGTTTTTAATATAGGCTTGGTGCATGATAAAGACTTGGAAAATGAAGTGGAAGATGAAATTATGGCTTTTGAAGAACTTGTCCATAAAAAACTCTCAAGGAAAAAAGGAAGATATGGGAAACTATAATCTGAAAAATTATTCCAGATGGCTATTTTATCCTCTTAACAATCTAAGTTTAGATTGAAGAAAACTTTTAAAAAATAGAGGGATGGGATCAGAAACGGGAAGAATCTGAAGAAAAAGAGCAACTTACGCTGTGTTTTGTTTTGGGGTTTTTTTATTGCTTGTATTATGTCAGAATAATTACCTATGTTATGATAATGTAATTGTTAAAACCTGTGACTGGACCAATTTCCTTTCAAACCTATGTGGTAGCTTAAAAGTAACAAAAGCCAAAGAAACAAGCAAGTAGAAAAAAATATTAATGTTCTGACTTATCTCAGGGGTATTTTTCCACTCAGTCTGTTTTTTTTCTTCTTCCTTGTAAACTTGCATCATCATTCTTCTGAGCTGGAATCCTCAGAAAAATAGATTGATAGTTTCTCTGATTTAAAAAGTCCTGGCATGCTTAGAACTTTTTAAGTCTTCAGGTGAGATACAGTATCCCTCTCTTCTATTTTTATAGACAAGAAATCTCTAAACACATTCATATTTCTGACAGTGTATATTCTTCTGATTAGATAGGTATGAAAGTTAGGAGTTGTCTTATTTCATAAAGTTTTGATATAAACTTCTACCTGTACCTATTGAAAAAATGGATAATCTTAATTTTAAAGAATGTTACACATTTTAAGTGCTTTGTAATTGTAAGGTTTAATTGATACATTTTTGTAATGTATGATGTTTTTATAAAACCTGTAAAATTTTTAAAATCACTTGATCTTGTCTTATTTTTTGAATGCTTTCTGAAAGCTGTATGTGACTGCATGAGTGAGATTTGTAGATTGGGTCCAGAGTATCAGTTTGTTCTGATGAGATCTTAGTGTGTCCAGCATACTGTCCTTGTTTTTGGCTGGGATTGAGTTAATTTTCTTCTTAGTAGCTGGTATAGTGCTGCGTATTTGAATTTAGGATGAGAATAATGTTGACAACATACAGATGTTTTTGTTGTTGCTGAGCAGTGCTTACCGTAGGTCAAGGACTTTTGGGTTTCCCATGCTCTGCCAGAGAGCAGGTGCACAAGAAGCTAAAAGGGAGCACAGCCAGGACAGCTGACCCAAACTTGCCAAAGGGACATTCCACAGCATAAAACATCTTCTCAGCACATAAACTGGGAGGAGGTGGACGGGAGGGGCTGAGCATCAGTCGGGGGAGTGAGCAGTTGTATTGTGCAGCACATGTTTTCCTTGGGTTTTATTCTACCCTCTCTTTTTTATCTCCCTTTTCACTAAAATTATTATTATTGTCATTATTACTGTTACTTAATTGCAATTATTAAACTGTTCTTATCTCAACCCACAGGTTTTACCCTTTCCTCTTGATTCTCCTCCCCATCCCGCAGGGAAGGTTGGAGGGTGAATGAGCAGCTGTGTGGTAATTAGTTGCTGGCTGGGGTTAAACCACAATATATAGTCTCCTTTAATAACCTTTTAAATTAAAACATTTGTGTGTTAAACATAATTAGAGCATTATTTAGTTGTTGAAATATTTTGCCTTTAAAAGGATTCCTCTTTGTATACATAACAAATTGCTTCAATAATTACCTTTTGTCAAAAACTTAATCACTTACTATTATGCTCAGCCTTGTGGAAATGGGACATTTTCATGGGTAAAAATGAAATGCTGCTGTAGAATGGAGCTATGTGGGTAGCAGTAATAATTTTCTACTGCATTGTAAAAGACTCTTCCCAGATGTTTCTTCTTAAAGAAGTAGTATTGGTTAAGCAAGCATTTAGAAGATAGTTTAGAAACACACACTGATGAAATGTAATGCAAGTCGCTTGCACTGTATAGAAGTCAAGAATTAAGAAAGCTGGATCATTAGTGTAACTTATTTGGCTTTGTCTTCTGTTATGATGGGTATTTTGCTGAAACTTCTCCTGTTTGGTTTATTAGCTTCACTGTTTACATTTGTGGCAGTAAACATTACCCAAACTTTTTAAGGACAAATACAGTTTCAGAATCCTGGCTGGCTAGAATTTTAAAGACCTAATGATTATACTTTCTCTTTATGGAAAAAAACCCAACTTAAACATTATCGCGAAATACCAAGCAAAGGGGAAACAAGGAAGAGTAAATAAGAACAGAAGTTATCAAGAACTTAATCCTGGGTACCTTTTCTTGGAGCAGGGACCTGTGATGCTTGATGAGGTTCCATGCAACCCACTGGTTTTTCTCTGAGAAACACTCCCAAATGGAACTTATTTCATTAACATATGAAATACTGACTGCTAGACAAAAATAATGACAATTCAAATTTCAGAGGTTACAGTTTCAGAGATATATTAGGGCAAGATTTCAGTAATGCTCAAGCAGAGATGGGAAATCTAGTTGGATCTCCAGACCAATATCACTACTTTAAGGGTTTTTTCCCTGTGCTGGTCTGCATAAATAAACATGAACCTTCCTTTTCCTTGGCAGTCTCTTCAGATAATAGTGATCTCAGTGCATTAATCCTATTTACATGTTACGTTAGCAAAACGAGTTTGTCCAGATAGACCCTTAGGTTGTGGGGGTTTTTTGTTCTGTTTTTTTTCTTTTTTTTTTTTTTTTAAATCTCTCTCACCTCTGGTGGAAGCCCCAGTGTTCTGGCATCAGCTAACGCCTATGACTCAAAGGGCTTAAGACCCACGACAGGTGCCTTGGTATGTGTGAGATGCATATTGCACTGAAACCTTGGAACTAAGCAGTGGATGCAGGCTGTCGAGCTAGTCCACCCACTTCTGCCTGTCTAAGCCATGTTGAAAAGAATTTTGAAAAGGCTTCAAAAGCTCAGAAACTGGTGACTTAAAATCTCTCTCCCTGGTGATACAAAAATGACACCTAAATGGAAAAGAAGAACGAACTATTTGCTGCAGTTGGAAGATGGGGTGTGTGGTCCTAAAGGTGACAAGTCTCCAAATTTCAGACTCCCCAAGAAAAAAAATCTCTTGCTTGCTTGAACCTCATATTAATACAAAAGATTGTGTGGTAAATGGTGTGTACTTTTCACGTTTTTCCTTTATTTCTCTTAAAAACATTTTTTCATTATACTGCCCACAGTTTTATTCCAAAACACTTTCCTAACAGTCAGCTGTTACAAACTCTGAGTCAGCAAATCATTTAAACACTTGCCATTTTTTAAGCATTTGCTGTCATTCCTAAAGGGAAGCCTTTTACCTCTGTACTTACTGAAAATATAGGAGGGAAGAAATTGTCTTATCTCTGTAAATAAATTAAAAGGTTTTCTTGCCAGCAACCCCTGTGACAGTATTTGCTGAAAACCAATTAGAAAGCACCCTTCCTTAACATGACAGGGACCCCAGCTGTTGCTACTGGGCTTCAACCTTTTTTGTTGGAGTATTTAGAAAGTTAAATACAGAAAAAAGCAGCTAAAAAAACATAACCAGCAATAACAAAGCGGCAACTAAAATAATGATAGACAGGGAGACACTACTGTATCTGTATTCACTGAAATGGTTTTGCTGATCAACACAGGATGGATGTAGACCTGCTAGAATGAGTCCAGAGGAGTGACATGAAGATGGTGGGAGGGCTGGAGCATCTCCCATGTGAAAACAAGCGTGAGAGAGTTGAAAGGCTCTGGGGACACCTTAGAGTATCTTCTACTACCTAAAGGTGTCCTACTAGAGAGCTGGAGAGGGACTTTTACAAGTACATGTGATAAGACAAGGGGGGAATGCTTTTAACTGACAGAGGATAGGTCTAGATATTAGTAAGAAATTCTTTGCTGTGAGGCACTGGAACGGATTGCCCAGAAAAGCTGTAGATGCCCCATTCCTGGCAGTGTTTAGGGCCAGGTTGGATGGGGCTGTGAGCCACCTGGTCTAGAGAAAGGTGTCCCTGTCCATGGCAGGGGAGTTGGAACTACATGATCTTTGAGGTCCCATCCAATCCAAACTGTTCTATAATTCACTTTTCATTAAAACCTTCACATCTACACTTACAGAGTAGGACCCAGAGGCACCTTGGTATTAGATTTATGGCATGTCTGTGTTAGCTCGTAACTCAGAAATGTATTAGCAAAGTACCAAGCAACACCCTTACTCTTTACCTTTTTCTGGTAGATGGCGAAATTTCCCTCTGTGTGAGAGCTGGTGTGGTGAGGAATGGAAGAGTTTACATATTTTATTTTGTGATTTTCATGACTACATTTGTACACCAAGATTTCTGACTGTACACATACTCAACATCAATGTGAAATACTTAAAGAGTCAGATACCTAAACACCAAAGCAGTTGAATTGTCAGATTTAATAACCATTACAAATAAGTATTCTGAGAATTAGAGCATTTATTTCAGTTTTCTGACATGGACTTCTCTAACTCTTTTCAGCCTGTCACCTGAGCATGGTATGTGCATGTGCACAGGTAGTGTGTATTCTTACTCTTACCTTTGCTGTGTTCATCTTGCCTTGCTGTAAGTGGATGGTTTGCAGTGTCTTTGAAGCCTGTTGCGGTCATTCTGTGCTGCTTGATCTATGGAAATAGTTCCAATTTCTTTGAGAAGAAATTGGTAGGAGATTCTTACCTCCCTACAGCCCATCTTAGGCTCAGACCACATACAAAGTTTCATGGCTTAAAGGTGTAGTTTAAAGTGATTTAAATAATATTGCTACTCTAGACATTCAGAAATCACTTTCATTGGTCTTCTGATGAATTGTTTTCTAAACTGTCCTGTGTATACCAGTGCTGAAATTTTAGCAAACAATTGACAGAATTAGGTTGCCTCTTCAACATTCTGCAGGCAAATAAATACCAGTGATACCAGAAAGTAGTTTTCATTAGGCCTGTAGAAGTAAATCCTCGCAATTCTCTTTCATGAAGGGGTGAGTGGATCTTTACTGAAGCTACATTACACAAGTTTAGTGCTATATATCACTCTGTACTACTCACTGTAGAATTAGCTTGTCTTGTACTACATTAATAGCAGTTGTGGACAGGATCTCCGAAACTAGAAGAGCCTTTGAACAGAGTAGCTTGACAGGATGCTGAAGCAGAATAATTCAGGAGCCTAATTTCTGTGGAGAAAGTTTGGTACCTCATTATGGTTTACGGAGCAAAAGAGCACTGAGGTGAAAGGTGCTGGTGATCTGAAGTGGTGTTTCAGATGTAGATTCAGAAGACGTGCAGAAAGGAAACCGCTGAGCACAGGTGAGTTACAGACCTTCAGTATCACTGGAGCTTTGACTGGGGAAGTCTGGGTGAAGGAGTGTCTGAAGTGTGGAAACCTTCAGGCATCTCCCTGTCAAAAGAATAGATCAGAGTTCTTCACTTTCACCAGGAGACAGAAGAAGTTTGCTTGGAGAAATATGTGATGATGAATACTTATGTAACAGCTAAGTGGCTGGAATACTTCTCCAGGCTGCTGCGATGCCCAGGTTTCAAACTCAGCCCTCCCAGGAGGATGTTCTGAGCCATCAGATGCCAGTTTGCCTAGAAAACATTCACTGCAGCTGCTGCTGAAGGTGCCTAATTCAGGATATTTTGGGGCCAGAGAAAGGGTGGAAGTGGGACCCATTCAGGAAGGGAATATGTTGCTCTGGATTTTTGTAAGCCTTCTGTTTCTAACTTTGGAGTCAAATTCTTTTTCACACAGTTTCATGTAAATAATAGCCAATGTTTACTTAACGGTATTTTCTGTTTTTCATGCCTTTTGTGATATAACAACTTTGATGAGCACCTTTCTTCTCCAGTGGGATAGAGAAGGAAGTGACATGCTCTCCAATCCCTTGTGGAGTTGGGACGTGTATAAGAATGAGATAATGTAAATAAATCCATTCCATTTCCTCCTTTCTGCTAAACCTGGCAGGTGTAAGAGCGTCTTTATTGTGTCTCCCCGGACACAGGAATACATGCATTCAAGTTGCAGGTGTTAACACAGTAGTCCTAAGCGTGAAACAGATCCACGAGATCTTGGAAGGGGACCTGCACCTCCAGTGCTGGTGGTGCCTGGTTTCCAGGGTGTGGTTGAGTTACCTTTGTTTGGTAAGTGACTGCTGAATTCATTGTGCAGTGAAACAGGTTCAGTAGGAGAGGTGGGATTGCTAGCAGCCCCCTGAGCAGGCTCATCACTGCTAAGTGATAGGTGGATGTGGAGTAAAACCTGGCTCTCCTGTTCCCTGGGAGAATGCTCTGATTCAGGAGACAGTCAGCAGTGACTGTTTTATGAAGATGCCCTTGGTATGCAAGAACCTTAAGGAGTGCTTTACTGAACTAAAGTAGATGGTGAGAAAGAGCTGCCTGTTTTCTGGATCCTGGTTGGACTTGGTGGATAGGTAACATGCTGAGCTACCGTATTTGCCAAAATATGTCAGCTCTGGGCGTATAACAGAGGTACAGGGTCAAACCAAGTGTGGTGCACACCAGTATCTTGGGTTTGATACTGGCCAATTGCTAATCCCACCTATTTTCTCCTGAAGCCCTTTCCCTTCCGCCGGTCAGTCTACTGCTGGGTAGGGTCACGTTCAAAGTGACATTACCTCCAAGGTAAGGAATGCTGCCTCACAGGCCATCCCCATACTGATGAGGCTACTCCTGCCCTTGTGTCCCTTAGAGGCAGATACTAATATTGCTCACATAACTCCATCAGTTGTAGAATTGAGAGACCTTCGGGCAACCGGTGCTTTGCAATCTTGTATGATAATCTTTCACTGGACTAAGTTATCATTGCTATTGAATTTATTTGAACCATGATTTTTGGGCAGATACAAAGCACTTAAATACTTAGTTTTAACAAATCATGCAGAACCATATTTTCTACAGTTAGTAGATAAAACATGGTCAAGTTTCCCTAAAAGATACACTTTGAGCAGTTAACAAGGAACTCTTGGCTAGAGACCTGCATAAAGAACAGAAGGAACGAGCTGAAATAAGTAAGTGCCAAAAACCAGTTTCCAAGTTGCTCACTTGTCTCTGTAAATTACACGCCTGGATAACTCTCACTTTTTCTTGACCCTATCACTTTGAAAGTGTCTGCTGTTCAAGCCAGTGTTACTCAGACGAGATTAAACACCAGCTAATAGGAAGGAATTTCCTGATGTTACGTTCACAGTTTGTCACCATTCTTTACTTTTGCTGGAGGAGTCTGATGTTTAAAAAAGGAATAAACTTGTAGTACAATGAACTGCACCTGTGAGCTGGGGTATTTATAGCTTCATGCAGCAGTCTGGTTGCAGGGGCGAAGAAAAGGCTTTGGTTGTTGTGTGGAATATGTTTTGCATTGTGAATTGAAATTAGGTTACTGTTTTTTACTGAACAGTGAATATCGATATGGAGAGGGGATTTTTGCCTATTTCCACCACCAACCTAAGGATGTAAGTCCTCTATGGCCCCACCTTGCCCACTTTGCATTTTCTAGTTCATAAATTGCTAACTCCACCTGTTTTTTGCTGGAGGATCTTTTTGAAGTTCTTGCAGCTTGTGAATAGGCAAGATAAACATGCTTAACTTCTTGTTTTTGAGGACCTAGGTTGGACAATCCCCTTTGTCTGGCAGGAGCTATAACTCTCTTGAGCAGATGTCAGGATTGACTGAATCTTGTCCAAGGCTGGGGTCACCACTTGGGACTAGTCATCATTCCCCAACTGAAAAACATTTCCTTCTAGGTGTAATGAGTTTTTAATAGGAGCTGTAATCACCTAGTAATTTAGCCTTGGCCTCTAACTGGAAACAGTGATGCATCTGCTTGTCTGACTGAAGCCTTTTGATTGAAATTGCTAGAGCACAATCTGAGGAAGTTGTGTCCTTATGGAAAAAAAGACACAATATTTCCAGCTTCGGAGTTGTAGTATGGACCTCCATCCCCATGATGCCTTAGGATTTTGGCTTCTATATTTTTCAGATCCTGTACTGCTTTAGTGTGCAACTCTAAAACTCCATATAGTCTGTTAGCTACTGTTCTCCCATTCTGGTTAGACATAACAAACCCTCTCTAGGCCTGAGACTCAAGGGCACCTTGTTGTCCCAGGCCCCGAAATATGTAAACAAAGCCTGTAAAAAGGGGGAACAAACTTGGAGTAAAGACATCATTACCTGAAATTGTAACTGGAAGATTAACCCCAATATGCAAATGGACCAAACTTTAAAAAGTGTGAAAAACCCATGACTCGTTGTCCATTTTGGGTGTAGCCCTAGGGCTCTGTCTGCCTGTAGTGTACCTCATTGAAGGCCCTTCAATAAATACCTGCTTTCATCCTCTTGATTTTGTCTAGCCTCTGTTTTTAGGTAGCCCCCCCAAGGCATCACCCATATTCCTTCTGACTAAATTGGGGTAAGAAAGAAGAGAAAATGCCACGTCTTGTCTGATGCTTATCTTCAAAGTGCTGTCCCAAAATATGGTTCTTTAGCCTGGTGTGCATGAGGTCAGTCCACAAACAGTGTCAAGGTATTTATTTACAGTTCTGCACAGATAGGGGTGCTGGGTGGCAAATCCACAAAGCCATCATGATGGCTATCAAAACTTTTCACTATTTATATGTTTTAGCAAACAAAGCCATTAATGTTCACTTGCTTCGAGTTACACAGTTCTCTTATTAATTAGTATTGTGTCTTCTATTGGTTGTGAGTCCCTCACTTCTCATGCCAATTAGTCCACGTGCTCGAGTTTTCCCTTCAGTTGGTGGGTCTCTTGAGTCAGTGGTCACGAAATTCCCCTGCCAGAATTTCCTTTTACCCACTTGGAGCTGATTTCAGCACAGTTGCTTGAGTTGGCTTGTTAGTTTCTTCCTTATCTTGGGAGTTTTTCCAAATGTCCTTGTGGCTCATAAATTCTGCACTTTTGTGTCTACTATAGTAGTAGTACATCCTTCTCCCCTAAGTCTAAGATCATTAAAATGATCAAGCCCTAAATCTTAACAAGGCAATTCCACCAACAAGTATTTTACCTTTCTAACACCTGGATATCGCATCCATCCCCATTTTGTAACTCATTCTGCAAAGATTACTAAAAAAAATACCTG
The DNA here is from genome assembly GCA_013397175.1 of Platysteira castanea. NCBI lineage: Eukaryota > Metazoa > Chordata > Aves > Passeriformes > Platysteira > Platysteira castanea. The sequence goes on from VYXC01001251.1 coordinate 184,771, forward strand.
CAAATGTGGAATAAAATCATCTGTCTACCTAGTTTGATTTAGGTACTTGAGGGAAAAATAGTTCTTTTGACCATTCAATCTGAAAAAAGCCCCACACCATACAAACCTTTCTCTTTATGAAAGCTGCAATATCCAGAGTAAGAATGAAGTTGGGAGGTTTTTGAAGTTGGGAGGTTTTTGAATTTGAGGGGTTTCACCTCAGTGATAAATGAGACAACATCTCTCTTTTCTGTCTAGTTTTTCCCGTGTTTTCTCTTTCAGCAGCATCTCAAGTCCAGATCTTGAGATCTGAACTAAAATACTGTTTGAACACAGGTTTTGGTATTCTGCTTAGTTACACATGGTGGACAATTTTTTATTCCATGACCACAAACTTCCCCTCACTCCTCATAATGCCAGATCTGCCAGTTAAGAATTCTTGCACAACTGTGGGCTTAAGCCCATAGGATTGCATTGTGTGTTTAGTGAAATTTGATGTTTTCTTAAATCCATTTATTTCCAGAGTCTTTTCAACTGTCCTAGTTTTCCTCCCTATCCAGGAGTACTTGAATTACTGCTTTCTTTAAAAGAAACAGAAAAGCTGAAGTGAGCACTTCCTTCCAGGAGCCAGGTATTAAAGATAAATACCAACTGGCCGTAACACTCAGGATTAAACTTCAAAATTTGGAAAAAATGAGGCCTATGACTGAATTGGACTGTTTGTGACAGGGAAAAGAGGAAGACAAATAGTCTTTATTGTTGGATATTCTCTGTTTCTTTCTCTTCCTAACAGGTAGGGTGGTGGTGATCAGCAGTGAACACCATGTGGGATTTTACAGCATCTTTTTAGTCATCGCCTAACAGAATGGGCTGTAGAAGCCTCTTCTTACGCAGGGGATTAGCTAAGAAGCAATGTCATATTTCAAAACGAAGCACTTGGGCAGTGGGTGTGTGTGGAGGAGAGAGTGGGATCATGCTGTAAAAAGTGCTCACATTTTTAGCCAGACAGCAGTTCTGCAGCAAATAAAATCTCTCTCTCCAACAGATGGAGGAGAGGTGAGTGGGAGGGAAGTTTGGAAGCGCACTTTGTCATTTCTGTTCGCTCACTGCTTCATCTGCAAGGGAGAGTGCATGAAATACCAGTTGATAAAAGGGTGGATTAAAAAGTGTAGCAGCTTCAAGGAGGTAGAGGCAACTCTCCATGGAGCAGCTTCCATCTGGAACTGTCAAAATGCTTTACAAACACTAGGCAGCTGAGCTTTGTGATATCCCAGTGGACAGGTATTGATCATTCCTATTTAGAGAGGAAGAAATTCAGGAATAGAGAGTGCATGACAAGATTTAGGTGCAAAAGAGTATTGATTTGTAGGGCTGGACTTCATGCTACTGTCATCTTCTGCTTCCAGTACAGGACCTCACTGCCTGTATGTTGTTCAGACTTGGCTAGCTGCCTGGAGTAACGTGGGCAATTCTGCCTGACCCAGCCTCCCCCTGGAATACACTGCAATTTGCTTTCCATGATCAGGCCTAATTTACCTGTCATTTTCATTAGAACTGATGACTTTTAAACTCTTACAGAAAGCAAATGTTCTCACCTGAAAATGGCAGGGAGAGAATCACGAAGCAAGAGTATCTGTACTGTTTCCACCTGCAAAATTTTACTTATTCCTCCCTCAACATTTGTTTTAAATAGGGGGGAGGGGGGAGTGAAAAGTCATCTCTGATAATTTTTTGCAATATAAATTAATTAGCTTTCTACATTTCCTCAAAAATGGGCTGCTGTTTTAAAACAAGGTCAAAACCCCAGTTACATGAAGATATACGTATTTGGGTGAAATGTTTAAACATGAGCTCAGAGAAAGCTGTAAGTTCTGCTGCCCCTGCTCTGGAAGGAACTATATTTGCACCTAGCATAAATGCTTGCAAACACATCTTAATCTTATTTATACTTACAGAAAAGTGGAATAAACCTGGTAAAAATCAGATTACTTCCATTGCCATAAAGGGAAAACACGGAAAAGCAGAGTCAGGTTCTTCACATCTTACTGCCGGGCAGTCAGGTCTCAGTGTACGAGCTGAGGTGTACTTTCTGAACTACTCCAACCTTCTGACCTGTTCATATAGTCAGAAATCAAAACAGGGATGTTCTCTTGCCAGCTGGACTGGACATCGATACTATTGAATGGAAGGCTGCAGGGCAATGAACCTCTTGTTTGCTTTCTCAGGCTCTAGAAAGTGTTTTTTCCTGTGCCTGGGAGAGTGTGTCTCTATACATAGGAGGATTTCCTAATCTGATGTTCTCAAATGTTAAGACTGATTGCTGTTTTTCAGCCTTTGTGAGGTGATTCTGCCTGTGTCGCACAAGGGCCTGGTGTTCTGGCTGATTGATTAGGTAACCAAAACGTGGATTCATCCCCTGGGTTTATGCTTTTGAACTGTGATAGATCAATCAGTCCTGTTTGTTCCTGCCTTGCTAAACTGAGGTAACAAAATACATTCTGCAAATGTCTGACATTCATCATCTGTCTGTATTTATAATTGCAAACTATTTATATCATTGCAAACTATTTATATCTTCAACGCTGACTCATAAAGCAAGGTATTTCACTGAGGCTGAAAGGGAAATGACCCTGCATCTTTTCCAGCTTATCTGTCATTTCATATTTTCATCTCTCTTTGGAGATCTCTGTCCTACTTTCTGTCACACATATTAGTCTTGGCTGGTTGATATGACAAGATAAAGAGCCTTGAGCAAAACCAGCCTTATAAACAATGATAGAAAATTATTTTGCTTCATGTATAAGAAAAATATCTTGAGCAGAATGAAAGAGCATTAATTTACCCATTTCCAGACTAAGTTATGAGTAGGTTAACAAAGAAACTAAAATTTATAGTTTGCTGGTTTATTTTTCTGCCTTGGTATAAAAAGAAAGACTAAAACAACAGTGGCTTCAAAAAAGACATACAACTGGGCCCACTGCATGAATATTTTCTAAAATGTGTTTACTGCTTATGTCCTGAATATTGCCATGAAAATGTGTATTGTAGATTAGAGTTATTTATGAAATCCTTTTAAATTACACTAAAGAAAATGTCTGTATTTCTTGTCAGTCACAGAAGTCCAGTCAGTGTAATAGGCGAAATCACCTCTCATGATTTGGTGCGTAGGATTTGCTGAAGGAATAAATTATATCCTTTTTTCTGCATGAAAAGCTAAATTCAATACAAGGCCCATTAGAACTTGACAAGTTGATTGGGTGTTGAAACCTGGGTGGAAGAGAATTTACAACCTAATGACAAACCCTGAAGAGGAGGAGTTAACCTCCCCTGCTTCTAGATGTCTTGAAGGACATATGATCACAAAGAAGTCCTTATCCAAATAGTTTTAACTTCAAAATATAATTCAATAATTGTGTTTTTATTATTCATAGTATTCCATGTAATTATATTTATTTGTTTAAAGTAATCAAGTTTTTGCCTATTATATATAATTGATATTTCCATCCAAATTAGCTTAACTCAAATCATGAATAGAAAGGAATCCCCATAGAAACAAAAAGCATTATCTGCATTTTTCTAATAGAATACAGTCTAACAATTAAGTTACCTAATATACATTCTTCTAGTTACCAAAGAAAAGGTACCAAATTTAGTATAAACGCCTCACTTACTTGCAAAACAGCATGCCTTAATAATTGCTAAAAGTGAGAATCAATCTTCAGAAAAATAACTAAGTATAACCAATGCAAGATAAGAATAAAACTACATTTTAAATCAGGATGTGTTCTTTGCTGAACTAAATCATGTTAAAATTAGCTTTTCCAGCCTTACCCATATGTTACCTTTCTCTTTGAGCTCTTGTAGGATTTCTGTGCATTTGATGATAGCTGCATTTGTGAGGTTTTGTGGTTGCTTTTTTTTTGTTTTGTTTTCTCTTTGGTGTCAGTTGAGTAATGAACAATTAATAGATGACCTCAAATGATATGCAGATCTCAAATGTACATCTTTCTTTTCTGTTTAGTGAAAGCACATTAAGGCAAATGTGTTCAGTGAAATGTGTTAGGCACTCAAATGCTTGGTGCATGGCTCCACAATGAAATCCAAAATATTCTGTTCAGAAATATATGCAGTTCATGTAGAAAATAAAACTCTCCAGGATGTGATCCAGTGCAGCCATTACACTTATTTTATGAGATCAGCTAAAATTTACAGCCGCCTCAAGCTAGGCATGTGGAAATAATGGAGAGAAGAATGAATGTCTGCCTGAGATGGTGTCTATGTGGGATCCATCTCCCTGAGACACCTCCTAGAGCTGCATCTTGAAGACAGCAGTGAAATGGTGGGAGCATTTGTGCACAAAATGGTAGCAAAGAGAGCCTTTTCTCGCCTGGAATATTCAGACTATCGGCATCTCCCACTCTGAGACCACAACACAAAGCCAAACTGGAGGCAAGGTTCCCTCTTAAGCCTGGTCCTTTCATGTTAGCAGTCACTAAGAGACTTCCTGGGTGACAAAGTCAGGGGGTCCAGGGACCAAGATCTTACTGCCCAGTGCTGGGATGGTGAAGGCTGATCACCTCTCTGTGGTTATGAATTCTGCACTAAACAGCTTCTGGATAAAATGAAGGTGCTGAGAGAACTCAGATGTGGCTGAGGGGAAGGGGAGATGCGTAAGAATGTGATTTTGGTTTGGTGAACTTATTTCTATGACTTTCAGCTCTTTCTTAAATCTAGTCCTTGGTCACTCCTCTGAGAGTTTAGAAACAAAAGAACCAGCTCCGCTTTGTTTCTCAGCACATGAAAACTAATTGTTTCCCTTTGGATTTATGCCATGTCATCTAATATGCAGTGAATAAACAAAGCTGTAAGTCATGTGCAATCATGCCCAACCTACTGGAGTTATTAACAGCACCCACTCATAGACTTTTTAAAAGAGATTCAGCTTTCCTTTAAATTCTCTCTTGGAAAAGTGGCCATAAAATATCCCAGGCTTACATAGACTCTATTCTGAAAGAATTCTTATTGAAAACTTTCAGTATTTACCACAGCAGGATTCTCTCTAAATTGTCCTCCTTTGGAGGGCTCGCTGAACATTCAAAACTAATAAGCTGATAATATTGCCTCCAGAAATTTTCTATGCCCTTGCAATATAGTTGCTTGTATTACTGTAACACAGAAATTTGATTGAAATCTTAATTTTTTTACATATCTAAAAGAATTAATTCCCAGTACTGTTTTAAACCCCCCAAATTTAAAATATAAAGCAAGAATTTGTTGACATGGTGCTGCTCTTACCCTTATCAGCTTGCTGGGGAGGTAATTTTTTGTTACAATCTTGATTTTCAAGCACAGATCACCTTCACCACAGGACATGAGGCACTGAGTAGAGTGAAATAATGGATGTAGCTTCCTTAAATATTCCAGTGGAAAGGGCAGGGGAACAGCCAGTCTGCACTCTTTTCAAAACATAATATTAAAAATGGTTCTGCACTGACTGAATTCAGTTCCTCATCTCCAATTCTTGGGAGTTTGTCACACATTGGACAGTATGGATGTATGACCAATGTGTGCATTGGCACATGTATGATCTATGTATGTAATACACTCCGTATTTGAAAACACCTGAAACTCCAGATGTTCTCAAACAGTTACTTGAAGTAGGTGAAATTTATACATGGAACACCCATTTTCCCTTTAAAGAGTAGAGTCTCTACATTTGTCCCTAAAATGAGAAAAGTTATCCATAAAAGCTTCTCATCTGCTTGGTTTAAGCAGACAGACTAGGTTTTACACCTTTGGTTAGGCTGACTCTCTTTTATTCATATTTGATGGAAAACTCAGTAGATAATTCTAATTACTCAGATACAGAGATGGAATATTGATCTACATCTGCAGTTTCACACAAATGTCTCATGTATGTCACATTTCAGCACCAGCTTCTTGTAAGGGAAGTGCATCCTTGGAGTATGGTTCACAGTTTTATGGTGATCTTCAGCACAGGCACGGGAGGACAAAGCCTGGCTAACAGCTCTGATCAAGTTTTCATTGTAAACTTCACTCCTTTCTCTACAAAAACCATAAGGCAGATGCTGTATCTTGTTGAGTAAATAAAAGACAGAGCAAGCTGGTGAGATGCAGGATTACTCATTCAGATTAGCTGGCACTATCCACAGGGCTTTGCTGGTGATGTGAAGAAGTTGCCTGGGTAGCAGAATATTGTCCCCAGGCTCCCAGGCTGAGAGCAAGTACAACACTGCAGGCGTGTTTCTAATAAACATAGAGGGATTAGAAAGTGATTGCTTACTTTGAACTGCTTCACTTCTGCTTCCTTGCTTGAGATGATGCCTTAGGTTTTAACTTTTATATTTTTCAAATCCTGTATTGCCTGGTGTGTAACTCTGGAGTTTCTTGTAGCCTGCTGGCTGCTGTTCTCTTATGCCAGATAGACATAACAAAGCCTCTCCAAGCCTGCTCTCCAAGGACACCCAGACTGTCCTAGGCCCAAAATGTGTAAAGCAACATCTTTAGAAGGGGGTTAAGCTTGGGGAAATTACAGCATTAACTGAAGTTTTAATTGGAGAATTAACCCTAATATGCAAATTAACCAAACTTATAAAAGTGTGAAGAACTCGTGACCTGGTGTCCATCTTGGGTGTCGCCTTTGACTCCTCAGGGTGTACCTTTGAAGGCCCTCAGATAAATACCTACCTTTATTCCCTTATTCCTGTCTAGTCTCTGTTTTTTAGGTGGCCACTTCAGGCATCAGATTTATGGATCATTTAAGGGAGGAAAAGCACGTTTGCAGGGGACAATTTAGAAGTGCACTTCAATTTTGGGGACTTTGCATGTATTTTCAGACAAACTACTGCTTAACTAGATGAAGCAATGCAGACAACCTGTGCTCACTGCATTGTGGTGCCTTTGTTGGAAGTGAGGTGCCACATGGGCTTTTGTGAAGTGATCTGCAATGGATCTAAGACAGCTGTAGAGAGACTGAATTTTCTCAGATGGAAATTGAAACCTGTTTTCCTTTTGTCACCTTTTCACCATTAAAATGTCAAGTCTAATTTTCCTTGGTTTAGACAGAGTGTCGGGAACACTGGAAAATGAGAAAGGTATAAATTAAAGGTTGTAGCCATCTGTAACCATAACAATAAATATCATTGTCTGTACAGTTAATACTTCATCCATGTCTTCTGCCTGAGAAGACTGAAAAAGCATTCATGTCAATGCACTATTCCTCATTATTCTACACATACAGGAAAAATTTCACCCCTTTCAGCAGGAGGAGAATTGGTCTAGTCTCAGGTCTTTGAGTTCAAAGCAGTTTAAAATCTTGGCATAGCTGTTTAGGAGTGAAATTTGTGTGGAGGTCTTGTAGAAAGATGGTTTTCATCTCTTGCAAAATGGCTAATTTAACACTGTAACAGGTCATTTCTGCAATGGTGCAATGACATTAACTGTTTCAGTTTGAATCTCCTGTCAAAGCAAGACATTAAAAACAGCATTGGGTTGAGCCTTAGAGAATGACCTGGAACCACAGATCTGTGTCAGGGAAGGCGGGACAGAAAACTTTACCAGAATATCTTATGCCAAGTTCTGTTCCAACAAAATGTTTCTGAGATAGGGGCAGCTCTGATCTGGCTGATCTGGGAGGTGGAATGATGGATTTTGCCCACACCATTTGATGTGTGAGCTCAATATGCATCTGAAGGACATGTGGCAGAGGAAAGGCTATACTGGGCAGAGTCCTCTTCTCTGAGTAAGCATGGTTTGGGATGCCCCTCAAATTTTTCTCCACTTTCTTTTACCACACCGTGAGGAGAGGGACAAAACCAGAAAAAAATTATCCATATCCATCAAAAATCCTAATAAAGCACTTAACTGCAAATTCTTGCCTTTTACATCTTTCTCCTTTACTTGGATATGAGTACACTGGCACCTATATAGAAGCACTTTCAGTACTTCTGTTTTCCCTGGGCTTCATTAGGGCAGTGAAAAAACCACACACCTTCTCATGATTTTTCACCTTGTCCAGTTATGTGCATCACTTCCACTCTTGTTTTGAAGGCTAAGTCAGGAAAGCAATGAAATAAATGCATAAGGAGCTCAAAAGCTTATAAATAATGTATTACATCATATTGGCCAAGGAAGCAAAGAAAGTGCTATCAAAAAAAGGCGACAAGGCTTTTAAGATGCTTTTCTGAGGAGTCAAAATTAATGCCATGTGCTCATTTTACCATGTTGTCCCAGGATTGACAGTGTGTCTGTTGTCCCTATGCGAAAACCAGTGAGATTTAAGTGAGTTTTTCTGTGAGCAGGGGGACTAATCAATCCTGGTTTCCTATGAATTGTCCTTTTCCTCCAGTCTGTTATTTCCTCCTTTATGCTTTCCTTCAGTTTGAATAATGTCAGCCCTTCGCTACGAGCTGTTGATGCAGCAGCTGTCGATGCTACCCCAGAAAAACAGGGCCAGGGCTAATGTGAGGCTGCCCACGGATGATTCCACTGCTGGTTCATTGTCAGCAGTTGCATATGTGAAGAGCAGCTACCTCCCGGTTGCTTTGCTCCTGTGAGGGAAATTAATTTGGCTCATTGTGTGTTAGCCAGCTTTAAGTTTTCACAAAATGTACACAAGACAGTTGTATTTCAAATGTCTAGTCTCTTGTCAATTTTGGTAGAAATTAGTCAGTGCTGTCAAAATTACTGGGCAAGGAGAGGGAAAGAGACAAACGAGAAATCGAAGAGAATAGCACAGCCTCAAAATTCTTTCTTTCTTGGGAATTCAGGCCTGAAACAGTTACTGCCAGTATTGCATATTTGTCTGCTGCTTCTTCAACCTGTAATGCTGGTATTTTCAAGATACTCTTTCTCAATCAGGAGGGCTGAGCATTTTTTTATGGTAATGCAAATTCTCATATAACTGTAGCTGAGGCTTGAAAAAAATAGTTGTTAGACTGTGAGATTAATGAAATATAAAAAGTAGCCAGAACAGCTTCTCCTGTTTTGGTTCTCTTGCTCATTTGATATCTTGTTCGTCAAAGTCCAGAATAAGTAGCCAATTCTAACTGGGGCTTCCAAAAGTTATGGCATCAGTGGCACCAGCTGTCCTAAGCATGCAGAGAAGGAACAGCTGGTGACTGTTTTTACACACAATCTTCCTCTTAATATTAGAGGGTGCTTTGCAATGTGATACTATTAATTATACCTCAGTAATACCAAGAGGTCCTAGCTGAAAGTGAAGCCTGAAGGTACAATTTTTTGGATCTACAATACTGTAGGAGACAGTCCTGTCCTCAGTTTCCCTCTACCCCTTTCCTCCAAAATACCACAGCTAATTAGGAAGAGGAAAGGCAGGCGCCACAGAATGAGGTGATTTGTGCCAGGCTCCAGAGCAGATCTGTGTTGTGTGTGCTGAGAATAGAGCTCAGTCTCCTGCTGCCCAGTGGGAATCTCTTCCCTGGATTCCCTGGCTGCATCTCAAAGTCCCAACTAAAGTGTAGCATTTCTAATACAGTGTTACAAAACTCAAAAATTTTAAGGAAATATTATAAAAGCTTCATAAATATAGACAACTCTTCNTTGATATCTTGTTTGTCAAAGTCCAGAATAAGTAGCTAATTCTAACTGGGGCTCCCAAAAGTTATGGCACCAGTGGCACCAGCTGTCCTAAGCATGCAGAGAAGGAACAGCTGGTGACTGTTTTTACACACAATCTTCCTCTTAATATTAGAGGGTGCTTTGCAATGTGATACTATTAATTATACCTCAGTAATACCAAGAGGTCCTAGCTGAAAGTGAAGCCTGAAGGTACAATTTTTTGGATCTACAATACTGTAGGAGACAGTCCTGTCCTCAGTTTCCCTCTACCCCTTTCCTCCAAAATACCACAGCTAATTAGGAAGAGGAAAGGCAGGCGCCACAAAATGAGGCGATTTGTGCCAGGCTCCAGAGCAGATCTGTGTTGTGTGTGCTGAGAATAGAGCTCAGTCTCCTGCTGCCCAGTGGGAATCTCTTCCCTGGATTCCCTGGCTGCATCTCAAAGTCCCAACTAAAGTGTTGCATTTCTAATACAGTGTTACAAAACTCAAAAATTTTAAGGAAATATTATAAAAGCTTCATAAATATAGACAACTCTTCAAAACACTTGAAATACTCTGGGTACATCTGAGCAGTATTAATTCACTTTAATGCAAGGTTGTTAAATCTTTATTGAGACAAGGGGAGAAAAAGAGGGGGGAAAAGTAATTTGTTTTCAAGGATTCTGCTTCATTGCGTGCTTTTCAGAGACTCATGATTTGTCATTCGGCTGTGACTTCTCATGAGAATTACATTCCTAATAAATATATTTGTGTTTACATTGTCATTAGCATAAATGTGTGAACACTCCATGCATTTACTCCATGCACAGGCTTGTCTTGTCTCTTGGCCTGTGAAAGTGACACAGTTTTTTCCTCCAACACATTCCGTTCTTTAATATACTTTTCTATTTTGTAGAATGCTTCTTTCTTTGTTGCTGCCTTGGATCACAAATGGTCTTCATTACCCTGTTCTTCAGAACTAAATAGCTAAATGCATGTTCCTGTGGATGGGAAAGGGGTTATGAATCATACAAACAAATATATCTTAACTTTTTTTAACTTCTTGTGCATGCTGTAATCCATTAGAAACATTCTTATTCCATGTGGCTTAACCTTGTACTTCCTTCCTATTATAAGTGACAGTCATCAATTAATTGAAGTGTACATTTGGACCCAGCTCATCAGACTGTCAGAACTGTGTGTTGCAATGCATTCATATCATTCCAAGTGCCACTTTACATTGTCACCTCTTAATATTACTGCACTATGACAATAATGGATTGAATCACTGGGATTGCAAGGCAGTTTTTTGGGGGTTAGTGTGATAAAAGTGAAGGTAAGTTACATGTTCTAAATTCTCCTCCCTATTGAGTAAAAAGCCCTTTTGCAAGGGCCTTATATTTCCATACAGAGAGAGATCTGGGTCTCTTCAGCTCTCAGTAGGAGCAGGCTGGTCCCCTCTTTCCAGATGGTGTGACCTGCCTGATGTGATTGCTTAGGAGTCCCACTGAGGTCTCCGTCCATGAGATCGTCACCTGCGTAGGTTTTCCCCATGAATTTTCCTTGGGGACAAGTTTCAAAATGCCGAATCCCTGTATGCCTGAATTCCCTCCACGTCATGTGTGCTTTTTATGCGGAGTTGGAAAATCAGGAATGCTGCTGTGGCTGACTTTGCAAAAGCATGGGCAAGAAACAAGTTCTTTCCTGGCTAAGGAATGGAAAAGTGATGCTGCAAGCAAGCAGAAAGTAGAGGTGATCGTGCCCTGTTTGCTGTCTGAATTTTAATTACAGTGGAATGTATTTAAGAGTGATAATGAAAATACGGATTCTTTATCCATTTTTCCTAAGAATCATAAGCATTATTAATCAGATTGGAGCTTGCACAAAAGACAGTTTTCAAGTATTCTTAATGAAAGCACAGAAGATGGGATGTTTTTTATGACAATGCTAAAGTCCACATTTTGTATTATTTGGGAGTTTTCTCAGATGAAATCTGCAGTTTTCAAATTCTTTCTTTTCCCACCAACCACAGGCATTGTTTGCATGAGAAGTCCTTATTTCAAAAGAGAAGTGAGAAAGAATTTAAGGAAGATCTACAGCTATATTACCCAGAAGACTGACTGCAGTATCTTGGTCCCTCCCTTTTGCATGTATGAACACGACAGGTTGTGGCCACATTTCCCAAAGATGCAGCAGAGGCTGGGCAGTTTGATTCCTGTTCACCCACTCCTGAAAACAGAAACACCTTCCTTGTTCCAGCCTTTTCATTCAGTGCAGAACTGAGGATTTGAATTTATTCATTAAGCCCAGCGGCTGAACATAGAGAAATATGTATTGCCCCTCAGTTTACCTGAAGAGGTGCCCTGAAAATCAGTGATGCCTCTCTTGCCTTCCCAGTAGCAGCCACTTTGCTCTGGCATCACTCACAAATCTGGCCTGTTCATCAGTACTGGCCAGTGTTAGATTAAATGACCTTGGGGTAAAAGATGATTGCTGTTTCTGGTTTATTGGTCTGTTTTTCCCATCCATCTTTATTTTTCTGGTAGTGTTCCATTTTTACAGTAACAATATAGACATGATTAGTAAGTATAAACTGCCTGCTTCCAAACATTATGAATTGTGTCATTTAGAAATGTATCTGTACAAACACAGTCTCACACTCTTTGCAGCTAAATTTTCTGTTGTCTGAGCCATCAGTGGCAGTGAAAAACAGTGTCTCCAAGAAGCTAAGGTTTGTCTTTACTTTACATGAGGCATGAAATAAGCTGATATGAGGCAAATAAAAGTATTCAGAGCAGGAACCATGTTCGAAACTTCAAAGCAAGGAAGGGAGAGCAACTTCTAAGCAAGGAGAGGAGTGTATTTTTAAAGCTGTACTGTCAACCAGGTGATACGGCTTCTAAAAAATCCACAAAGAGCTTATGTAGCTGTATAAATACCTAGGATAATTTCAAAAAAACACATCCGGCATCAAATATTGTAATAACAATGGCAAATATTGAGGCACACAAAGTCAGCCAGTTTGGGTTTGGATTCTCTTTCTGTGACTTGCTATGTGACCCTCATTGAGTGTCTCCATGCTTCAAATTTCTTACTTTTAATATTCATTTGAGGTACTTAAATAAAGTTTATGTACCTTTACTGCTTTTCTCTAGCTCTAGGTTTTGATCAGGTCATCTATTAAAGAAGTTCCTACATGCCTTATATCATTGTGCAAGATTTCACTGAATTTTGATGACCTTTGTGATACTTGAATGAAATACATTATTAAATGTAAAATATACACATAGTAAATATAAATAAAATAGAAAATGTCTCCTTTGAGAAGTGTCCTAATTATAAGCATGCTATTCTGTGAGCCTTCCTAGAAGGCAAAAGTAATAATTCTGTATGTATTGTTTAGCACAGGTAAAGCTGAAATTTGGAGTGTCAGGGGATGTCAGGTAGTCACAGTTTCTACTCATTTGATACCAGTGAGTGTCTCTTTAATATATTAACACTTTCTAAAACAAGTCATGGAGAATTATCCCACATCATCAAAACATTGCCATTTATAATACACCTGTTATCAATGCCCTTTTCCACTGCAGTCTCCAATTATCTGAATTTGACACTGATTAAGTATTTTCATGACTTAGAAGCTGAAATAAGGCAGCATGTTAGAGGAAGATAACAGAACTTACTTTGGTGAGAATACAATGCTCTTTTCTAAATACGCCCTTTAAACAAAAAAATAGTTCTAGAAAGAAGTAGACAATTACGTTCATTATCTTCTTTCTTGGTTAGGCAATAAATTGCCAAAGTCTGGTTTTTGCTTTGGGTATCTGCTGGCTGGCTGACTGTGGCTGAGGAAGCTTTGGATCCTGACTTTTAAAATTTGACCTTGTAAATTTGTTCAGTGCTGTTGTTATGTAAATGCCCATAATATCACCAGCTCTGGCAAAATTACACATTGTCTTGATTCCATTCTGGTATTAGAATTTGGTTTCTATTGGGAAGTCTTTCCTTCATGACATTTAGCATACATCTAAGGAGTAGCATGGATGTAAACTCTTCGATTTTTTAAAATTTATTTTTGAGGGTGGAGAGTAAACCCTGTGTTGTTCACAAATAGCTTGGCATTTGTTTTTTGCGATTTGAATAATGCCTGTCATTTTTGATATTTTACTGATGGCTTTTGATTTCTTATTGAAGAGGTCTGAAATATTAGCTTGCGGAGTTCTAAAAGCAGCAGACTGTTAGCTACCATCAGCTTCATTCAGATTAATTCCCTCATCTTTTGCCTCTTGTATTTCATATACTCAAGCCATAGAAGAGGAGATAGCAATTTGATTTAGAGAGAGCTCAGTCTTATTTTTAGTCCTCTGTAAAGGTCAGGGTTTTATTTGTTTTTATTTTTTATATTAAATGCACTGGGTTTCTTTTTTTTTTTTTTCTTTAAAGGGAGGTATATTAACTGCTGTCTTATTTACAACATAAGTATTTTTGGAAATAGGAAATCATCCCTGATAGTTCTGCCAGAAGCAGCAGTGTCAGGGTGCCTGTCACACATCTGCATTTCAGCCTCTGTGTCAATGGAAGCTACTTTACACCACATGATGTGACAAAGTTCAATGTGCCTCAAGCACACTGTTGGCTCCTGGTGTTTGGAATATCCCAGCGACAGGGGATATTCATATTCATCTGAAAATGATACACACACTTTCCTTTATAGACTACAGAAACATTACATTATAGTACTGGGCTTCAAGACTTCAAGCCTAATTTGCCACTTCTAGGACTATTAGGAAAACCACTGTGTATGAATGACTTTCACATAAAAATGAGAGACTAACATTTTTGTTATTGAAACCACATTATGAAACTGCTATTTGTATGCTGATTTATTCAATATTCTAGATTAGATTTCTGGACATTAGGAAGACAGCTCTCATCAGACTTTGTGAATAAACTGATCAAGTTTAGAGTAGCTGCTTTTTTCTTGTCAGAAAGCAATTGTAATTTCTTTTAAATTATGCAAAACAGAAGCAAATAAATATATATACTAGCTCTTACTACTTCTTTCTCACTTGGTATGGTGTGTATAGGAGATTTAACATTTTCAAAGCAATGTGTTGTGATAGCAGAAGGCATGATCCTATCTGGGGTGTAGCTTAATAGGTCCACCATGAAAAAAATGTGGATTTATTTTTAATGATAGATTCTTAAGAATACGACAAGAAACAAACAAAATGCAATTTCTGAGCATGATCATCTAGAGACAATAATCCTTCAAGACGATCAGTTGGAACTTTTGTTTTACATATCTCCTTTAATTTAAGTACAGCCCTTGAAACAGAACAGGTGCCAGCAGAATTGTGGGTCTCAAGGGAGGAGAAAAGGGAGAGAAAGAAGAGGTGGTTTCTAAGGCAGAAGGAAATTGCTGATGTTAGGACAAGGCCAAAAGAAAGTAGGATTTCCTGCTAAAAGAGACTAAACATCCATTTCCAAGGGTGTACCAACATATCTGTTGTCAGTCATAGCCATGCATAGATACTGTGTATAAGCTGGGTGTGCAACACAGAGATGTGTATTTGACAGCTTTCTGCTGACTCATTTCAGTCTGTGAAATGCAACTTTCTTACAGGTTCATAAAGGTATCACTGGGAAGCAAATCTTGTGGTTCTTGTTTATACTTATTAAAAAATGGCATGGAAGTAGCAGATGGTTTAGTAGAGGAATGGAGTGGGTGAGGTCGCTGGCTGGTTAAAAAGTGGATTAAAGGAAAAACCACTTCACTGACTGATGAAGGCTGAAGTGACAATTTTCCAGAGGCAAGAAGGAATGAGGTGTCTTCAGAAGTCTGTATTCACTCTTCATCTGGTTTTCATTTTACGGTAAGAAATGAGAGTACTACTGATCTAGTGTTGATTTTTGGGTCATGTTACATTCTTATTTTTGAAGCCAACTGCAGGGAGTAAGATAATTAAGAGTGATACTTAGCTGTTTTAAGGATTTTGCATCTATCAACAGCAAATCCCTTTAGCTGACGTTGCTATTGACATTCTACATTGAAAAGGTCACACACAGAAAAGTGGAATGACCTGGAGGAGGAGTTCCAGAGACAGGAACTGAACATAGTCCCTGGCTTCTTAAGACAGGGTTAATAACTGAGATGCCAACAACTGCAGAAACTAGTAGTAACATTGTTTAAAGAACCAGATGAAAGATGTGGAATAGCAGAAGACACCTGCTGTTGCCTTTACTGAAGCCAAGATTTCACATGGGCACTGAGTGTGTCAGAAGAGGTGACCTGTTATACAACACAAACCACACGCGTGAAAATGACTGAAAAGCAACACTTTAGTTACGCCCCTTCAGGCAGTTCTAATCCTGAAGATCTGTTACTTGAAACTGACTTTGACACACAGAGCAAACAGATAATTATGACTCCAGGATTAACAAGCTCTAGATAAAGGAGTAAGGCAAAAATAAGAAAATAAATATGGAATTTGAATGCTTCTGAGATTCTAAAGAAACATTAAGATTTCAAAAGATGGTGAAATTATGCTACATTTTTAGATAGCAATTTGGTATTATAATGTGTTGCAGGGTTTTGACAACCTGAGTGTTGACTAGTTTACAAGACAGTTTTTGCCTATGCTTTTTTTTAACATAGTTTCACTCACCACATAGTCCAGCAAAATATAAGTTTGCCATATCAAAGAGTGAATAAAGATATTTGAGTTTTATACCCATTTCTTTATAAGCACAGTGAAATACATTTCAGGGAAGATCTTGTTCAAGAACTACTTCTACAAAGGTGTTTGTCTCAGACTATATTGCCCCCAAAATGTTGAAATACCCTGGAAGTAAAATCGTAGAAGACAAGCTATTAAACAAGGCAACTTTCAGTAAATGACAAAATACTTTCAGTAAATGACAAAAATCAGAGTATAAGATATATGTTTAGCATGTTCTGCTTTGTCCTATTCATACAGTTTGAGGCAAGAATGATGTAACACTACGTCTTTTAGTCTGACCTGCTGGATATCTCTGGCCAGTAAATTTTGCATGTAAGTCCAACTTCTTTATTGGGATACTGTATTTATCAGATATTTATACAGTATTTATATATTATTTTCCACAGAGTCAACTTGTGTTATTAGGAGATTTCCAAATAATAAAATACAACTTCCCTCCACAATTTCTGCCAATAATTATTCACTCCCATTGATAACATTTCTAATTCGAATTTACTCACCTTCAGCTTCCAGACATTGACTCTCTTTTCCATGTTGACTACAAGATTGAAGGGCCTTTTAGTTTGTGGTATTTCCCCTATGAAGGTATGTACATGCTGTTATCAAGTTCCATCTCCTTTTGTAGCATGGTAAGCAGTCCAATCTCTATTTATACAACATTTAAATCAGCTTTGTGGCTCATCACTTCATTCTCATATTTTTCAGGCATGCCGGCCATATAGCATCCCGTGGGCAATCTGGATGAAATAAAGTCCCTTCTCATATTTAACATAGATATTGGACAACCAGTTGTTCATGCGTCCAGTGTGCACTTTATTTACATCGCTTAGTGCTTGTCTTTTTTAATCCAAGCGAAATTGAAGTTGTGTCAGGGCAGGTTTAGGTTGGGTATCAGGAAGGGGCTCTTCCCCCAGAGGGTGGTTGGGCTCTGGAACAGGCTGTACGGGGAAGTGGTTACAGCATCAAGCCTGACAGAGTTCGAGATGCGTTTGGACAATGTGCAGGCACACGGTGTGACTCTTGGGGTGNCCCCCGGCCCCAGCCGAGCGGAGCCGAGCCGAGCCCCCGCACCATGCCGGCCGCCGCGCCGCCCCCGCTCCACCCCGCGGCGGGCGCCTGCTGCCACTGCCAGGGTGAGTGCCCCTTCCCTCGGCCCCTTCCCCGCGGGCAGCCCCCGCGCCGCGCCACCGGGACCCTGCCGACAGGTCACCAGCTGGGGGCTCGTTTTGGGAGGAGGGGGCGAGCTGGCGGCGCCCCGGCTTAGGGGGACGTGGGGAGGCTCCGGCGGCGGCGGCGAAAGTTCCTGCCCAGGTCCCTGCGTGTCCGCGGGGAACCGGGGGAAGCT
>VYXC01001251.1:202436-297747 GCA_013397175.1 Platysteira castanea
TCTTGGGGTGTCCTGTGCAGGGCCGGGAGTTGCACTCGATGATCCTTATGGGTCCCCTCCAACTCAGCATATTCTGTGATTCTGAGAATGATTTGCCAAGTCTACTAGGCATCTACAGGGCGACAATAAAAGCGTTTTCACTCATGAGCGGGCTGGGAGCAGCGTCCCACATCCCGCCACCCGGGGACACCCACGGGGACGCACGGAGCCCCCCGGCCACCTAACAAACACCCGCGCCCGGCGGCCGGGCGCCCGGCTGGGGGGGCAAACGAGGACATCCCGGCGGCTGGGGCCGAGCTGGGCGCTGGNCGGTGGCGTTTGGGCTGGAAATGGGGGCTGGAGACTGACGGGGGAAGGTGCGATGCCTCTCGGCCGTGGGATTGAGGCGAGGGCTTTGGGAGGGGAGGGAGGTCCCCGAAGGTCCGGAGCTGGGGTGGTTGTTTCACCGTGCTCCTTTAATTACCTGTGTTTTGGATTAAAGAGGAGCCCCTTCGCCTCCCCCGTCCCCCCCCGTTTTGTATTGTAGTGGGGACTAGGTGAAGTGGATTCGTTGGGAAGTGGGTTGCTTTGGGAAGCAGAACGAGAGGCTCCCTCGTCAGTCGCTGCTGCTGGGTGCGGGTCACGCCATCCGTGCCCCTCTCCGAGGCTCAGACACCGCCGCGGCAGCCGTGCGAGTACCGGGGCAAGCTTTGAAGTCTCAGTGTGAAGTCAGCGTTTGCCGCTCCAAGAGGCACGCACGGTGTCATCTGTACTGCCATAGAAATTGAAGATTTGAAGTAACTTGCACTCTTAATAGTCAGCATGAGTGTACTTCACTTGAAACGAATGCTTGTGGGCTGCTCAGAGCACACTGGTGCTCTGCAAAAAACATTAACTAGCATGCAGTGTAAGGGTTTTAAACCATTGCACAACTGTGTGTTAAAACACACTTGAGGCTGGTGAATCTTCCCTCAGCTGGGAAATCACCACGGCTGAAGCTACCCGGGTTACAGGCAGGGGCTCAAAGGGTGGGGAAGGGCTCCTGTGTCAGATGAGGATGCTGTGACTTGTGGTAGCCAGATCTCTCTCGGGAAGAATGCTGGCTCTGCCCTTGCATCCCCTGGCTTCTATAGTTATATCACTTGTGTTTGTTCCTATTTAATAACTGAACAGATATTTATAGGAGAACTGCTCCATAACTTTTCACTGTGCGGTGTTATTTTCTGCCTTCCTCAGGGTACATTCAGTATGCAATGTCAGCAGGACTGGGCGCGCCACTGGTTTGAGCTAATGGAGTAGTTTTCAGGTTGTGAGACACAGTGTTTGGGAACAACCCCATAAACTGAAACGTTTGCTACACCAAGTACTAAAAGGTTTCCTTTTTAAAAGAAGAACAAACTCAAAACCAACAAAACAAACCAACCCCTTGCAACAGCGTAAAAGTTTCTAGTTCCTTCCTCTGAGCATTTAAATTGAAACCCGTCCTGTGTGGGGGTATAAACTAAGAGTTTATCCTCAAACCTGATAATTTGTTATGCATACTTTTGATACTAACTTTATAGAGATATGAAAATATGCATATATGCAGGTTTGCATGAAAGTTTGTCTTCCCACCTCCTTGTTTCCTTTTCCTTTAGCTTCCCTTTTCTCTCTTGCTGCTTCTTGTGTTTTTTTATGTGATCTGAATGCAGTTTTGTCACTTCGAAATGTTGAGAACTCAGCAGACTTCCAAAACAGTCAGCAAGTGAAACGAAGCTTACAAAACACATTAGAGCTGCTTTATGTAGTAGAAGTGCAGTTATTATAGAAACTCGTGCTCTTCCCAAGAGGTGACTGCATTTTATGTCTCGGGAAGCCACCCTTCAGCTCTCCAGATAAAACATCCTGCTGAGTTAGTCTCTTTCTTGCAGTATAATGCATAGGGATCTTCTGAAATAGCATGACCTTTTCCATGAGAATTTCTGTAGGATGTTTGGACACATCAGCTGAGAGTTAGCTTCTGATAAATCTCTGTCTGTGGCTTATTAATCCGAGTTGGCTAATTGGACTTAAACTGTCAGCAAAGATAACTTGGTGTAATTCAAGTTAGTGGCAGCTGTTCAAACCTCTGAATTTGAGCTGTGCTTAAGTTACCTTGTCTATATTGGTTTTTCTTATACTCAAGTTAATTGCCTTGGGCATGCTGCTAGCCTGACTTTTGAATGTATCTTTATCTGGAAGTGTCACTACTTGCTTTGTATCTGTTTTCACTGCTGCTTTTTCTGGTCATGTTCCGCAAAGCGTCACGATTTTGGCAGTGGCTGGACTTACAGCGTGTGGTGACTAAGGGAAGTTGTGTGGGATTCATTTCCCCATTTCTAAGATTACCTAGCTTTGTTTTCTGCAGAAACATCTATAGTTTTGTAAAAATAAGGGAAGTTTGTGGACCTTCCTTCTCTTCCAACAACTCTAGGGTGCATTGAGTTGGTTTCTGTCACTGATTTTCTCATTTCCTTTAACTTGATGATTCTTGACATTTAACAACATTTGAAATTAGTGTTATATAGATTTTCTTGTAAATAAAATTAGAATCTTTCTTGTAAATATAATTAGAATCAGAACATTATGGTAATTTTAGCAGCCTCAGATCTGATCCAGATTTCACTGAAGCTAATGGGAATCTTTTAATTAGCTTCAATGCAATTTGGATCAGAGCTGAAAATGTGGTAGTTGAAGAGGTGAATGTGACATTTGTCTTCTTAATGGTATACCGTTTTCTGTGTTTTTCTCAATTTCAGGGTATGGGGTCTGTCCTTTTGAAGTGGTCACTAGATTCTGGAAACGTTGAAAATAGAGCAGGAGCTACTGCCTCAATTGATTCTAATGTAAACTTGGAGTTTTGGTAATACTTGCAAATTGTCCATGTTACCTAGCAGTAGTTGGCTTTCATTGCAAATGAAAGTCAGGCGTGTGTACCATCTTCTCTCTGTTGCTGGCATTGTTTACTCAGTCTAATTACTGTAAGAATGCAAAACAATTATGCCATATATTCGTGGAGGAAGCTCTCAGCAGACACTCTGAAAACACCATCTCCCACTCCATCAATAGTGCTAGCCTGCACATACTCTCCAGGTTTTAGTTTTCTCATCACCCCAAATAATGTAGTTAATGGAAATGCTGAGAAATGCCTGGTGATGTTAAAATCATGATCTTTCTGCTTGTCATCACGCTTTTGAGTCTAATTACCACTGGCTTACAGTTTTCCCTGAGAAACCCATTTTCTTTTATCAGTCCTGTGAAAAAGATTATTTTGCAATGTTGTCTTTAATATACAAGTCTCTTCTGAAAAAGTGGTTCTGTAACAGTGAGGTTGGGAATTCTTCTTTTCTTTGTGAGTTAGCAGCTCTTAAATGTGCTATATTTACAAAGAAAACTTCCGTGTGATTTCCCCTTTTGCAAACCACATGGAGAATCAGACTCTAGCTCGGTCTTTCCTTTAGTTATGCAACGAGGTTATTGGTAATAAAGGATCTGGAAGCTTAATTAAACTCTCAGTGACACCTCTGCAGGCTCTTTTATTTTCACTGGGTTTGCTCAGTTGCAACCGATTAGTCATCAAGTTGAGATTTAGGAAGCAATGCAAATAAAGTCTCTTACAAGAAGAAAAAGAATCCTGCTCCTTTGACTGAGGCATTGTTGGCTAATAGGACTAAAAAGCAGTTGAAAGCTTACTTTGTAATGAAACATGAATAATTAATTTGAAATATATGGTACTTCAGGAGTCAAGAACATCAACGTGAAAGTGAAACTCCCTGTACAGTGAGCCTTGAGAAACACAGAGAGAGAGCTTTGCCAGATGGATTCTGGCAAATGCCACAGTTATGTAGGATGTTTTTGTTTCCCTCTGTCAGTTCTGTCCCTCTCCTGAAAGATCCTTGATGGAAGGTCCTGGACTGCAGAGCTGACTTTCCTGGTTACTGGGGCAGACCCTAAAGCAGTCAAACTATAGAAAGCAGCCATGGCTGCTCCCAGTAAAATACACAGCCTGTCATATTTGAAAGAAATTAAATAAAGGAGCAGTTTCATAATATTCTTTTTTTGGTTTTATGCAACTTAAACCAAGCCTCACACCTCCAAAGGCACTGATTCATTTCACGTGCAGTCTTACATTTCACATAGTTCTTTACAGATTATGCATCTGTATACTTCTCTATAAGACTTCCTTTATGCTTGCTTTTTAATTTGCTACCCTTAAAATGTCAGAAAGAAGATAATGAAAGTGGGGTTCTGCTCCAAAAAAAAAGTAAAAATTTGGCACTTGTGAGTCATTACCAGTCTCCATGAAATCTTTACCTTCATCTGCTGCTCTGGGTGTGATTCAGCTCAGTTTAACACTAACACATGGCACTAACCATCTGTGTTTGCTGTAAATATTTTATTTTTTAATTACAAATGGCTTGATTTAGAAAACCTGCAGCGGTACAGTGGGGTGGTTGTGGGCCTGCAGGGGAAGAACATAAGCAGCTGGGAAGGTAATTTTTGCCCAACCGCTGTTGCCAGGTTGGAAAGGGGAGTGTAACCAGAGAGCAGCCCAGGCTGCCCTGCAGCAATCCGGACCCTGCTGGTCCCTTCTTGGAGGAGCTGGACAGGAGAGCACCAGCACAGGCTGCAAAGGGGCTCTGAACATTTAGTGAAGGAGAAGAGGGGTATGGTGGGCGGGAAAAGGCAAAGAAAACTCTAAGTTTGTCTTCTTTGAGGAGAAAGAAGGAAAGGTGGCTGCTAAATGTCACTAATCCATCCTGATTCTCGTACAGTAAATAGGGTTCCATGTTGTGGCATCCTGAGCCTCGTACAGGCGTTTTGCTGTGGGATGACACTGGGGCTGAGAGTTTCACAGAGGCATCATCCGTCCTCAGAATGGAAAAGTCCAGAGCTCCCGTAGCCACAGGGAGGGTTTTCCAATGTGGGCATCCCTCAGGCTTCCTCCCTCTGCTGAAGTCCAGCCAGCTGCAAAGTTTTCCCATCAGACTGTCATTCTAGATAGTCCTTCCCATCTTAGGAACTCCTTTGCTGCAACATCTGCCTGACTTTATCTGCTCTGGTGCTCTTTGTCCTCTAGAATCTCCCATTAATTCCGAGGTCTGTGTCTCAAAATGGGCAGTGAAAAGGGAGTGAGATAAATGGCCAGGGGGAAGAGAGTAGAGTCACTTCTTGCTTGCTAGTGTGAGAGACTGGGGAAGAACGAGAACAGACACTTATGGGACTGTAAGCTTTGGGGAGCTCTGGTTTGCAGTCTGCATGACATGATGTATGTTTTTTCTTACATTGAAAAGCAGAAGTGCTGAAGATAAGGTGTACAATGCAGAGTTTTGAGGTCTTCTTGCCTGCCCTCATGAGGCCGGGGAGTGGGTCCAAAGGTGCACGTCTCCCACAGTCCTGCAGTCCAGGTGTAGTCACTAAGGACTTTTTCCTTCCTTGCAGCTGACACTTTGGAAACTCACCTAATGGGACCAGACACATTTGGCTAGGAGAAACTTTAGTTCTGTTGGTGATGTGTGGGACAGAAGGAACCCAACTTGACACAAAGCTGAGTTTGCAGGGCTGACAGTTACAGGAAAAATAGTATTGCATGTGAATTTGAGCATACTGGATGTGAAATTGTGAAAGGTAAAGATCCTGGAATCCCACCATACTAATTTTGTGTGATTTTTAGGGCTAAAACTGTATATTTATGAGATAGAGATATTATTCTGATTTTTATTTTCTTTTTGTATGTGAACCCAAATTAGTTTTTCCTCAGTGAACTTGGAACAGTGTCTGAACTGCTGAGTGATTTTCATTTTCTACAAATTGGGTTAGACTGGGTCAGCAATTGATCCCCACCACACTGGTGCATATCAGACATGGAAGTGCTGGCATGAGTATGACTGGAAATGCCCATTAGGGTAGCAGAAAGGATGTTACAGAAATTAACTGATAACTGATTCCACCCCCCTCCCCCTTTTTTTTTTCATTATGACAGTATTAAAACTATTTTTGAATATTGAACATGGTTTTGGTTTCCTTCTTCTCCAGTAGCTAATGCAGGTAAGAATTCATGTAAATACCATGATGAGTTTGCTTTTTTTTTTTTTTTTTCCCTCAAATTCAATTAATCTAATTGAATAAAACACACTTTGGTCATCTAAAAAGACTGTGCTTCTTTTATTTGGTTTAGTAAACCATGGTTATAATACCATATGATTTACAATAATATTTTATTGCATAGTATATTTTATAACTGCCTTACCATCAAATGTATTCTGAACACATAAGCTTGTTCAATGTATTTCTTCAGTGTATTAAAACATGTATTTCTGTGAGGCCAGGTACCTAAAATCTAATATAATTCAGGTTACAAAGTCAATCTTTTATGAATATTGATTAGCACTGCTATTCCCCCAACCCATGTTTCTGTGCATTAAGATATACACATTAATTACATTATCAGATGCTGCTTTTTTTAACCCCAGGGGCTCTGTCTCCATCAGTGTATGTGATGGATAAAGCTTTCCTAATGAGCCTCTACTCTACGGTTTACCCTGGCTCTTCATGCCTCCTGCTGTGTGTTTTTAAAACCCTGCTGTTAATACAGGCTTATTAACTTCTGGGCTTCTCTGTCATGGTTATTTCTACAGTAACAGATATGGATTAGCCTATCTGTGATAAAGGGAGGGCTTGTACTGCATTCAGTGGCAGCCAAGGTGCAGAAAATAAAGTCAGAAGTACTGTAATCTGGGGAAGAAAGCAGCTTGAGATGCCCAGGTCCTGAATTTTGGGATGACTTAACATTATCTATGTGTTGTGTTATATTACCTTGTTGTCTGAAGTACTTCTGCCAGTATATGCCCTTGCAGCTGTGAGCACTGGGCAGTTTTGTGGATCAGGTCTCAGAATGTTGTTTTGGCTACCAGGCTCTGGTCCTCTCTGAAAAGTACAGATTAAGTCGATTGCTTCGAAACTCTGTGGAATTAGTTGATGCAAAATCCAGTTCTTCAGGGCTGCGCTGCCTTAAGCAGACAAACTGTTCTTCCTATATTTTTTCACATACCTTTCAGCTCTTTTAGTTATGTGTATTTTTCTACAACACAGTCCTTAATCCAGTTTACCTGTAAAAGAGGATCCACTGTACCCTGGAGTAGACATAAGAAAAACTGTATATATTTCTAAACTGTCTTGTGTGCGAGGAGGAAGCGAATTCACAAAGTAAATTATTTGGGTTGGAGGTGACCTTGAAGATCATCTAGTTCCAAGCCCTCTGTCAGAGGCAGGGACACCTTATACTACACCGGCTTGCTCAGAGCCCCACCTTGAACACTGCCAGTGATGGGGCATCCATAACTTCTCTGACAGCCTGTATCACCACCCTGAAGTCAGTATTTCTTCCTCGTATCTAATCTAAGTCTCTCCTCTTTCAGTTTAAAGCCATTCCCCTTTTCCCTATCACTCCATGCCCTGGCAAAAATCCCTCTCCAGTCTCTTAGGTCTCTTTAGGTACAGAAAGGCCATTCTAAGGTATGCACAGAGCTGCTGCCTTCTCCAGGCTGACCATCCCCAACTCTGTCTTCATAGGAGAGATATTCCAGCCCTTTGATGACCTTCATGCCCTCCTCTGGACTTGCTCCAAGAGGTCCACGTCCTTCATATGCTGGGGGCCCCAGAGCTGGGTGCAGCACTCCAGGTCTCGTGAGAGTGGAGTGGTGTGGGAGAGTCACCTCCCTTCACGTGCTGGCCATGCTGCGTTTGATGCAATGCAGGATGTGTTTGATAACTTTAATTTTCTCCTGTCTCACTGAGGACCCTGATAATACTCTCTTAATGTAGTCATTTGTGACAAGTGACAACAAAAGCAGGTAGATGTCCTTTATGGAGAGCTGCAAAGGAGCAGATCATATGAGGATAGTTCTGTTGCTGTCTTCCAATCCCATCCCTTTGTCTAAGTTTGGCATTCACTGGACTTCTTGATCCACTCTTACTCTCATGGTTTACTGCTTCTCTATTACAGTCTCCATCTGTCTCCACAGTGCCAGTAAAGTTCAGGGAACTTGCTATCAGCCAGTATAAAAGTTCATGGGAACTGCTGTGTGTCAGACAGTGTCTGACTGTGGCACTCTTTGCTTCATCCTCTGCAGTCTGTCACAATTCCTCTTTCCTCTTAACCTCCCAGTCCAGTTCTTCACTAGGTTTCCTTTCCAGTTTTCAATTCCATACCTCTGAGCTGAGTGAGCATTTGGAGCTTGCTCAGGCTGGAACTAGAAGCAACTGTCCCGCTACATTTGGCACTGTCTTCATCCAGTCCTTGTGAAATTTGACTTTCTTTTTCTACTCAGGATTTTATCTGGTCAAAATTGACGCAGTGTGTCTGCCTCTTGTTGCTGAAATACCACCAGTCCCTTCTCAAACAAAATCTCTGCCCTAAGATGTTGTAAAACATGGCAGGGGAGGCAAGGATGAGCAGCAGGGGAGGAAAGAGGGGGTTATGACTCCTCAGAGAAAAATTCACCACTAGTGTTTCCAACAGTGGGGCTGTAGATAATGTAAAATTTACTTGCTGTAAAAGGATGCCTGTGATCATGTTTTGTTTCTGTGCATCTAATTTAGTGAATTGGGACTTGCCATACTGCTGCTTCAGTCTTGGGCGCTAATAGTGTGCTCTAGCCCTGGAAGTTGCAACTTTAAATAATTTACAGCAAGGAGAGGAGATCAAGATGGCACATTTTTGGAGGACTGGGATTGTGACCCGGAGCCAACTGCTGATGCACACTGGTAACCTGTGTGAGCTACGTATTTGACTGCTCCAAATTCAGTGCCAGAGGCACTCTTCATACTCAAGTACTTGAATATACTTGTTAGTAATGTGAAATGAATCAAATGTTTTCTGTTCCAAGTAAGATTATTCTTTTTTTTTTTTTTTCCCCTATGGTATTTGTTTTATATGCCCTAAGCAAAAATTTTCTTAAGGAAAAACCAGACTTTTGTACTGCTGTCCTTTTTCTGCCCACTTGAAACAGTGTTTTGTTTATCCTATACTGGGGCCAGTATAGCAAAACAATTCCCAGATACACAGTTTCTGTCATGTGCAAGTTTAGTTGCTGCTAATGTTTTGGGGCATTTTCGTGGTTGCTTTTGTAAGCGGAAGCCTTCTAAAGAAATTGGAGAGCTTAAATAACACCACCTTATTCACAGAAAGCAATGCCAATGCTAGATCCTATTTCACTGCTGCCTTCTGTTTAAAATTGTATTGTAAAACTCCTTGTAAAAATTTAATTCCCCTTCAACCTGTGACTTGATAGCAGAATGGTAAACCATTCAGTTAATTACTGAAACTGTGATCTCCAGCAGGAGAGCCAAGAAGAATGCAAGCTGAGTGGCAATATTTTAATTAATGAACAAAAGCTTATGGACTGGCCAAGGGAAAGGATAAGTTTTGAAAAACAAATGGCAGCGATACATTTTTAGTTGCAATAAGTGACCTCTGGCAAATCCCTCTACTTTTTTAGCTGGTGCAGCCAGGCAGTTCCTCAAGATATAGATGTTGACGCTCTGTACACACAACTTCTTCAGAGCTTAAGTCTTCAGAATTCATTTAATCTTACTCCATGTCCAGAATATGATCCAAAACACTCCAAAAGAAGGTCTTCTAGAGGAATTTTTGTGATCTCTCCCCCTGCTTTCTCACCCTCCCCAGCTCCACAGTGGGTTGGATGGTGATGATCACAAATGATTTGTAAATTTAAAAAATTAACCACAGAAGCTGTCCTCCCTGCAGGGGGGCACATTTTCTCCCTAGGGAGCACCTGTGCTTTGGTCATAGGTGCTGAATTTCTTGTTTCTGCTACCTGTTTGAGGCCCCAAATCCCAGTTAGTTCCATCCTCCATATTTCTCTAGGGACTTGGTGTGAGCGTTTGCCCTGCAAGACCATCATATCTTCATCCTGTGGATCTCTGTATTGCTCCGTGACTTCCAGTTTTTGTTTTCCTGTGCCCATGTGCACAGTTTAGGTGGCATGCAGCGTGCCCTTGACCAGCTGTGTTGCCTCACCCCTGCCTGTCCACAGCAGCAGCCTCAGCATCCTCCTTGGCCGTGCTGTACTACTGATAATCCACAATACACCAGCATATGTGGATAGATGTGTATACAGATAAAACCAGACACACTCATCAATCCATCTTAACATTTCTAAGAAATATTTATATTTAATAATCATTAGCTCTCAGGCGGACAGCAAAAGAAAAAGCACACTTTATTCTCAGATGTATAATTTGCCAGTACTTGAACTCATTGAAGTGTGTTTCTCATACCACCTCCCTCTTCCTCCTTCTCCCACTTGTATATAAATATGGAAACAGGATTTTGAAGCAATGTAAATTGTAGCTATAGGATTTGGGTATGCATGTGACCTTTGAAGGCTTTCTAGAAATGCTTGTTACTGCTTTAAGCATGTGCACTTTCCTGACAGATTGAGGCTTGCTTCTTGTGTATCAGTTAAATATAGCATAACTGGAAAATAACAGAAATTATGACTGAAATAGTTGTAAGAGGCAATTGAAGTGAATTTTTAATTGCATGTAATATATAGTCATTGTGACCACTGACAAAATTTGACACTTCCCCTTTTCTTGGAAAATACTGGAAGTTTCTTTCATGCATTGATTTAAGCAGGTATTTCCTTTCTCATCATAGAAAAATATGCAATTCTACTCTTATTCTGAACATCGTTCTATATCAACTTGCAGCTTTTGTCAAAGTGTTTTTGGCTAGGAATCAAGTAGTTTAGAAAGGACAAAACATTCCTGTATTGTTCTTAATAATGACATAAACCAGCTCTTATTCCATTAGTTACAGAATTAAAAAATAAACTTGGCTTCTCCTTGAGGCTTAGCCAATTTAGTGAAGAAAGGAAACATAATTGATGCCTGGGTAATTGAAACAATCAACAGTACAACAAAGCACTTAAAATCAGTGGTTTATAGAAAGATATGATAATAGCAGCGTGACTGGGAGGAACATAATCTGTGGGAAAAGTCATTATTAGCGCACCATTGTTTTTATGTTGTACCAAGATTATAAGCAGTAAAAATGTCACTCACAGTTCCCATAAGCAAGATAAAGCTTTGATGACAGTGGGTATGCAAGAACCTGGAAATGCTGATTAAATTCAGAGCCTCATCAGTTCCTGGTAGCTAACATGTTGTGGAGTTGATTTAGATTTCAGAGAACTGTTATTACAGCTGATTTTTTTTCCCCCTCCATTCACAGCAAGCTTTATTCTGGGTGGAATGTAAACACATGATTGTTGACAAATCACTAGCACGTACGTAGTCATCTTTTGATAACAAGAGATCATCCTTGAAAAGCAGAATGAAGACAGAAATAACTTGTACAACCACCAAGCATTAGTCACACGTAGCTCTTATATAATGCTTACGTCTTCAATCAGCATGCTGGCAGCTGGGCTTCTTTGTAATATTTGTTTGGAGAAGAAGCATCTATCTCATTTGGCAGGGGAAGAAAATGAAGCCAAGAGTTAAGGGACATGCCGGGGGGCACACAGCGCTGAGCTGGTGAGAGTATTGCAGCTAAGGAGCGTCCATCATCCTGCATCAAGCAGAGCCAACAGCAGAGTGGATTCTATAGCGGTGACTCTCGTGTGCTTTCTGCCCGCACTCAAGCCCTGGCCTGTTGGGTGTACTTTGGGGCAGAGCAAGTGAATGCTCTGCTGCAGCACTGTTGCAGTTTTCCTTTTCGTTTGTTGTTCTAGGAGAGGAGGCATATTTCTTCTTCACTCTGTGATGCCTTGATGGAAAGGACAAATAAAAATACATAGCATGAAATACTGATAATGGCTTTTCTTGCACTTGAAAACCAAGATGTAGTAGGCTTGAGCCTAACACCAAGAGAAACGCTGATACATGCGGATTTTCCTTTGAGGATTTGCCCACTGCACTGTGACTATGCAATCATAGTAATGTATGAAAATGGACATGATTCTCTGGGAGATGAGCCATTTGTGTACAGAAATTTCCTTGTAATGGTTC
Organism: Platysteira castanea; assembly: GCA_013397175.1. Taxonomy (NCBI): domain Eukaryota; kingdom Metazoa; phylum Chordata; class Aves; order Passeriformes; genus Platysteira; species Platysteira castanea. The sequence continues at coordinate 214,473 of VYXC01001251.1, forward strand.
ACTAACCGTTCTGGCTGTTTCCTTTTGTGTTGGTCCTGTTAGTTCATATATACTGAATGTTTGTTCCCAGCTGAAAAGCAAGGCTATTAAATGCAGTTGGAAACACTCTGTGATCTCATTCTGAAAGTTTATTTCTTGAGGCTGAAAATAAATGCATTGTAAGCAGGTTTTAATCCTAGCAAGTACAACAGCTTTTAGGGGACATTTTTATTCTAAGCTTATTGTTGATAGGCAGGGAATTATGTTATGGCTTGATTTGTCCATAACCATATGTTATGTTTTCAGTTCTTCCTTTTCACAATTACATATAACAAAATGTGCCATTTTGTTTGATGATGTTCTAAGATGAAATACCAGTGTCCCCAGACAATACTTAGAACTTTGTGTGACTTTACATAATTTTTAGAATAAAAAAGTCAAACCAAAGTATTGAAAACTATGACTCCAATTATCAAACAAAACTAAGATGGCCTTTCTTTAACACAAAAGATTAAATTACATTACTAGTAGATGACCTGTAAAATTGCTATAAAAATTACAGCAAAAGTAATGTTTTTTAAAAAGAATTTAATTTATTTAACTTGTTATAGAAGGTCCAGGGAAAATGAAGAGGAGATAATTATTTATAAAAATGTAAGGTTGCACACAGAGTGCCATCTGGTAGTAATTTTAAAACAGAAGTAATTAGTGTATTTTACTCCATGCAATGTAATTGTGGAACTGGTTGCCGTGGGGTTTACAGAGGCCAAAATTGCAATTGGGTTCAGAAAGGAATTGAGTGAGTTCATGGGAGATATATTAATAAGAGGATGCTAAACAATCTGGATGCAATCCTGCTATTCTTTGAGGATTTCTGAAAGATGTGAGGATTTAGAAGAAAGATCTGTTTGTGTTCAATGTTGTTATTTTTTAATGACATTCCCCTGTCACAAAATGAATTTAGATTTTCTTACAAACTTGGCAATGTTTGTGGTTGCAACTACGTGGAGATAATCCTTAGTGGTAGTTAAAGGTTTTTAATAAGCCTTGAAGTCACCTACCCTTACTCTCTGAGATCACATGCACTGACATGTAGAAAACTACTGCTGCAAAAGGTCTGATGATGCAAAATGATTAATATACCTGCTTTTTGTTTCCCTTAGGACGCCAAAGCTTGTTGGACCATTCACCCCACAATGCAGGCTCAAAAGTAAAAGAGAGGAAACTACATGGGACTTGTCCTCCTGTTGGTCGTGGAAACTATGGAAAACCATGTTTGGGTGAAAGCAGCCACAGGTCCTCATTTTTCAGTCCCCGCAATGGTTTTCACACGATACATTCAGAGCACAGTCCTGTGAAGCCAAGGATAATTACTGTGGTGAAACCCGGGGGACGCACGCTCAGGAGGATAACCTTGCTTCTCAACAGGAGATCAGTCCAGACCTTTGAGCAGCTGATGGCTGACATTTCAGAAGCTCTGGGATTTCCTCGTTGGAAGAATGACCGTGTGAGAAAGCTGTACAATCTGAGAGGCAGAGAAATCCGAAGTGTTTCTGAGTTCTTCAGGGAAGGTGATGCATTCATAGCTATGGGAAGGGAACCCCTCACTGTGAAGGACCTGGAGGTGGTATTACAAGAACTTTATCCTGAAAATCCTTATGCTTGCAGTGCTGCCATTCAGCAGAATGAGGAGCAGTCCCAAAAACTGAAGAGCAGGTTGTATGACAAGGCCTCAAAAGTAGACAGTGGCTTTGATGAGACAGAAATGACCAAGAACTGCAGTGATGGCTTGTCTTCCCAACTGGTAGCTGGACATGAAGGAAAAAGTCAAGCCAAGACAAAGCAAGAGGAAAAAATAAGAACAAAAAAAAAGTGGACTAGAGAGAGCTGGGGTGGTGAGCATGGAGTGAAGCCTTCTAGAAAATCACGGGAAAGTGAAAGATACCTTAACCATGAGAGGAGTTCTGAGGAAGGCTTAGAAGAGAGTTCGGAGGAGGTGCTGAGGTGTGAGAAGTGCGAACAGGAAAGGCAGGCCAGAGAAAAGTTACAGAGGGAAAGGCAGGCTGAGGCCTCATTTGAGAACAGAGACTTGAACACAGGTGCATGTCAGAGGTACCACGTAGAAAGAAATACAAAGGTCAGGAACTGTCGAAAATCTTCTGAAACTTGTCTGGAGGGCGAGGAAGTTGCCTGGAAAGATAATGGCAGTAGGAGGATGTGGAAGCCGCTACACAGGATTGTTAGTGAAGGGCTGGAGAAGCAAAAAAGGAGCATTGAGAAAGAAAGGGATGTGGAGAAGCATGAAAACCGTGGGAAGGAAGTAGTAAAAATCAGGAAGAATGCTGTAGAAGGGCTCCAGCTATCTCATGAACTGAAGGAAGATAATGGAAGTAGCTGTGTAATGAACCAAAGTGGTTGGCTAAAGAAAGACACTCTGAGGGATGCTGAGAAAATGTCTAAAACACATAGGGAGGGCAGAGAGGGACAAAGGTCTAAAGAGGAAGCTCTCAGAAGAGAGGGGAATGTCACATGTAGAGAGAGTGACATGACTCGACGAGAAAAAACAGGGGAGCGCAGAGTGAATAAAGAAGACAACAAAGCTCAGGGATTGGAAAGCACAAGCCGGAGGTATGCCATTAAAAGCAGAACTGATGTGGAAAAATACTATGAGATTGGCAGAACTATTGGGGATGGGAACTTCGCAGTGGTGAAGGAATGTCGCCACTGTGATTCCAATCAGATCTATGCTATGAAAATTGTTGATAAATCCAAACTGAAGGGGAAGGAGGACATGATGGAAAGTGAAATTCTGATTATTCGGAGTCTCTCTCATCCCAATATAGTAAGCTTAATTGAGGTGTATGAGACAGAAGCTGAGATCTACCTAATCCTAGAGTATGTCCCAGGAGGAGACTTATTTGATGCAATCATAGAAAGTGTGAAGTTCACAGAGCATGATGCTGCTGTCATGATCACTGACCTGTGTGAAGCACTGGTTTATATTCACAGCAAGAACATTGTCCACAGGGACCTCAAACCAGAGAATCTTTTGGTAAGTATTGTCTAACATTTGCAGATGTACAGAAATTGAATTTATTTTCCTTGTAATTATGGGTTTTTGAGTTGTTTTAAGCAAATCTGATGCAGAAATAATGTGTTGTGGCAGGACTGTTTGGAAAAATGGGTACAATTTTGAAGTGAAATTACAATTGCAGTTTGCTTTACATAGATCTGCTGTGCATCCCAGATAGCAGTGGTTGCAGAAAGGAATTCAAGTAAAAATGATCAGATTTTCAGGGATAGTGAGCATTTGTATTTTTCAGAAATCAGGCCTGTTACTTAGCATCTGACTTTCAGGTGTCGAAAAATGAATCATAAAGCATCTTCCTTGCAGACTGAAGTTTATTAAAATTGCTAATTTATTTTATTTATTTGTTGGACTTTTTTTCCACTGCATTCGCATATCTTGCAGACTGCTGTGCTAGTCCTCTACCGTAGTGATTTCTATCTTGTGACAATTTATTTTCTTAGAAGCAGAAGTATTATGCAGTTGATTGAAATAATCTGACAGTAAAATGTTTTGGTGAAGACAGCATTAAAGTCAACTCAGAGAGTAACTTCATGCCAAAGAGAAAAATTCTTGTTTCCATCACATTTCTGAGGCTGCATTCTTTGCATGCAGCACTGAAGTCAGTAGAGTTATTCACATGTGTGAATATGCATAGAAATGTTTGTAGTATTGACACTCCACAAGATACCCATTGTAGAGCTGTAACAGTAGACAACTCTCCCTTTCTAAGTGTGTGTTACTCTCTTGTATTAGGGTTCCAAATTTCCTGATAAACAGACAAATAGCAAGTATTTGCCAGTCTCTAACAAATTTGATTTGATGAGCTTTTATGGAAGATCACGGTTAGCCAAACAAAAAAAGTAATAGATTATTTAGTCCTATGGGCTATTCAGTGCTTTTAAGAGAATTAATTTTGCACAGAGATCAGTTTGAATTTCTGGAGAAAAGCAGCACTGTAGCCTCGAGGACAATGCAGAGGTTGCACAAGGCTGGGCTGGAACAGTTTGCTCCCAAACCTTTTAACTAAGCAATAGCATCTGTACTAGGTCCTGCTATAAATCTTGCATAGTGTGATGAAAATCTTTGGTATGTGATCTCTGTGTAAGTAAAAGATGGTGAGTGCAACTGTGAATGCAGTGAATGCAACTGGCTGGTTTGCAGGAAGGAGTGGGCTTGTAGGCCCTGCCTTTGTGTTTCGATTGCACAAAGTTTGAACAAAACTTCTCTTGGTACTGCGTGGCTTTTTCCAGAAGCTGATTTTCTATTATGAACCAGGTCCTGCTCCTTCCTATTTACTGAGAAAAACTAGTGCACATGAAACACTTGAGATCTGATGCTTCATTTCACTCTATAATACATAATCATCACAGTGATGTAGGTAAGCAAAGAAGGGCAAGATAAAGGTCTGTTCTGGTTGTTTTCACATTTGAACGTTCACATAGTTCACAGAACTGCAAAACAGAGAATGCTGGACACTGGCAGCATTTGGTAGCACTGAAATTATCACGTTGCCCATTCTGAAAGTCAGAATACATTTTTCAAGGACAGAGCAGCTCCCAGACTGTAGGTATTTTGTCATACAAGAACAGTGTTACCTAAACACTATGGGAAATAAAATTTTACCTGTTCTAGTTTCACCTTGCTGTTGATTTTCTGTGCACACCCATATTAGATACCACATACGCAAAGCATCCTTTTGAAAAGCAAGTCTATTCCACCATGCAAATGAGTTTATAAGGTCCTGGTGGTATTGGATAGGTCACCTGCTATCTAATAAGTATTCCTATATATACAGGCCATTTGAATAAGATTCTGGGTTTTCTGTCTTTTTAGTGTGCTACCTCTGTCTCTTTAGAGTGGCTGGAACAGCAAAGTAGGAAGAAGAGCTGCCACTAATCTTAACCATCAGCCAGTGCTGAACCGTAACAAACAGTACTGAAGCAAATTCCATGGGTTCATCTGTTGGTGGAGCAGGAGTATCAGGAGATGAAGCACAGTGCTTCAAGTTCCAGCATCCTGCAGAGATGTCCCTGTTTGTGGGATACCTCTTGTTACACTGAGGATGTTTAGATCTGAATTAGTATACTTAGACTTTGTACACAGAGGTCAAAATACAGGTGTGTACTTTTAGGCTATTTACTTGTTTGCCCTACTTAGGGTCCTCTTTTGGTCAGGTGAACCTTGTCATTTCTTTATCAACTGTTTTCCCCCTTCAAGCAAATGGAAAACGGAAGGGAAAGGATCCTTGGTCTGTTTTACTACGGAAATGTGTATGTCTACTCTAAACCTGCTTTGTGTGAGAATCTGGTCCTAATGACTTTTAAACATATTGGCTATCCCACCGCGGAGATGACAGAGAAGCAGCAATCTGGGAAAAAGTACTTCCATAAGTTTCATGAAAATAAGCAGCTGGGGAAAGAAGGAAAACAGTTTCTGTCCCCACCGAAGAAAAGGTAGAAATATACTTTGATGTCTTGTAAATTGTAAAATTCTTGACACACGAGAAAGTTGGAAACCTGGTTTAATTATTAGTTCGCTGCACTTCAGTTTCTCTTATGGAACTGTCCTCTAGTTACAAACTTCTGTACCAGGCCACCATCATCCTTTCTGCTTTTTCCCCTCCCTCTTTCACTGCTGTGTCTGCCCACATTGATCAGGCTCCTTGCAGCATAGCTACGAGGCAGAAGGGTGGTGACTTGCGCTACAAAAACAAAATCTGTTTGACAGCTGGTGTGAAGACAGCTGATATGACTCCCTCCCATCTGCTAACAGAATCACCTCATTTAGGACTAGGTGTTCAGCAAGAAAACCTTTGCTTCCAAGGATGGGCAACGTGGTGTGTTTGGTCTCACAAATGAAGCCAGTCACGTCTTTCATGCTACCTTAAGGAGCAGGATTTGCTGGCAAGGTTTTTAGGTAATTCTACTGTTTAATTCTACAGCTGCTGGCATTTCTTCACTTGTGAGTGAGAAATTAATGCCCAAAGAAGGGTGGTGGTTTTCCACCTTATAGCTGTAAAAGAGAAGAAGTCATCCCTTTTTAGGGGGAAGGGAGAGGACTGTATTTGTAATTGTATACTCACCTCCTTGTACGTTTCCCTCACATGCTAATGTGCTAATTGTTTAATACTCAACTTCATAAATGTTATAGCTCTTTATGCATTTGAGATTACCCCCTCGCCCCTTTTTCTGTCTCTCAAGTTTTCATGTATATATGAGAACTTCAAGTATAGCCTTTCAGCCCTTGAACTTTGTGACACTATTTACGTATATACAAAGCACTGTCCATTTTCCGACACTATTTGCATATATACAAAGCACTACCAGTTTTCTGAGTTCATGTGAGGCAAACTCCTGTTTAACCACTTACCTGTCATAACTTTCAGTATGATAAACCTACGTGGGGAATTTTCTGTAAAATTTTTCATAGAGATTCTTCTAGCTAGCAGCAACGGATGTCTGAAACTCAAAGGTGTAAGCAGTATTTTTTCTTAATCTCTGTCTGTTTCCAATATACAAAATGTCACATGGGCTAACTGGCTTTCATGATGTCCATAAGAAGAATCTGTGCTATCATATACGTGTGCATACAGAGAAATATTAATGTTGTAAATCATCATTCTAAACAGACTGATGGATTTAACAAGGTAGATATAAAATCAAACAAGAGCATTAAGTACTGGGAGTCATCCACAGACAGGAGAGAAGGAGAAAGATTATTTTTTTTCCCTTCTTTGAAGATGAATTTGGCCTTATATTGTAATCTTCTAGTTGTATGGCTGGGATAGCTAGAAATCCTCAGACAATATTCTGATATCCTGCCATGTCATCTGTATTTGAGAAAATAGTGAGCAGTTGAACTACCTTTAGTCCAAGACCACCAGATGCTGGCGTGCTTTGCAGTTGAAGGATGCAAGTATTTGTATGGCCTGAATTGGCTGTCTGTAGAAAGTGTATCAAATACTGGTCTTTCTTACTTCAATTAAGTTTATAGGCAGGGAGCATTGTTTTTGCTTTGTTCTCACCATTGCATGGAATACGTACTGTAGATGTCAGAGGTTAGATTTCTCTTTTCTAGAGCAGGGTGTATGTTTCTGTAATACTGCTATGAGAAAGTAGTCTGGCCTGAGGAATGATTGAAAAGAACTTGAAGCTTTTGTTTCTACAATGAAGCATATTTGCATGCTCAAGGTGATGCCAGGTGGTGGAAAAGTAGACGGGAGAGTAGGAAGGGGATGAAGGGAGTGCTCTGAGCTGACTCTGAGTTGTTCTGAGCATAGCATTAGTGCAGCTGCTGAGAGGTTCTGGGCTGAGGTTTTCAGGCTTGCTGACAGGTTACGTGCTGTCTCTGAAGTGGTTGTCACAAAGCTGTGAAAATATACCCACCGCGCCTGCTGTTCCTACCTGCTCTGTTGTTAAGTAAAGTGAAAGCTCGGTGGTTTTCTCCTGAAAGAACAGATGGTGCAGTGTTGCCACCTTGTGCTGTAATGGGAGATTAGGAGCCTGGCATCCTGAGAAAAGAAAAAGTACAACAGTGCATTTTATAGCACAAGAAATCTGAAGATTTTGGGACTGGGATTAAGACCCAGTGTGTTCTCCACCCTTCCCACCACCCTGCTGTTTTCTAAAAATGTATATAAATGTTTCAGAATTGTTTGTCTTAGTACAGTAGCGTGCAGGGTAGTTGAAATTCCATGTGACATACTTTTCTAATATAATTTTAAAATATATATATAGAATAGGAAAATAAATTCATGCCCATATTTCCATATTGCATATAAAATTGAGCATTTCAATTGTGAATTTTTGTAACATCTTACCACTATTACCCTTATTAGAATATAAATTCTATGGATAGATATTGTTCTAGACAGCAAGTGTTACCTTTATAATTTTCTTTTGTCGTTTTCTTCAGTTTGTGTCCACAGTGCTTGATGGCAGAAGATTGTCCCGTAGTTGCCTAATATAATAGAGAAAATGGCTGTGGCATTTTAGCTTCTTCTTGCAAAAGTTTTGACTGCATGGTTGTAGTAAACTTTATTTTCACTTTTTACACTGGGAAATATTTTTTCGTGGAAGAGCAGCAAGAAAAACCCCCCAAAAACTAGAAGAGTGCACAAGGGCACTGCTGGTTCATGTTGTTGTTGTCCCCCGGGGTCATGGTTGTTGTCCCCCGGGGTCCCCAGCTCCTTCTCTGCAGAGTCACTTTCCAGCAGGTCGGTCCCCAGCCTGTGCTGGTGCCTAGGTTATTCCTGTCCGGGTTCTGGACCCTGCACTTGTTTTTGTTGAACTTCAAAAGGTTCTGCCCTGCTTGTCTCTCAAGTCTGTTGAGATCCTTCTGAACGGCCATGTGGGGTTCTGGGGCATCAGTCACTCCTCCCGGTTTTGTACTGTGTGTTTTTTATAAAGAAGGTAAAAAGGGATTACTGAGCTATACTGTATTATTTTGTAATGCAATACCTTTTTTTCCTTAAAAAGGAAAAAACCTCACCAAAAAGTCCTAACCTGTTTTGCTTAATCAAAATTGGATGTGTGGTTACAGTTTCTAAAAAGATGCTAAATGGGGATTAGTCAACTGTAATGTACAAGAGCAAATTTTGTCCCATTTGTGCCCTTAGTTATCTGGTAATAGAGACCATCCTGAATTTTTGGCTTTCTTAAGTAGTGTCTGATGGCAAAGTATGAGGTGTTAAAGCACAGAGTATACTTGTCCCATTATATTCCAGTTTGTCCATTCAAAAGCAAGTCCAGGTTTCCTTGGCTTTTTTGTGGACAATTTTAGCTGCTGATCTGTTTCCCATAGTTTCAGACACAAACAGCTTTTCATTTAAAGGAAATTAATGACACTTACTGCATCTCAAAGAATATTTGAGTGTCAGTCAACATTAGTATTAAACATACTGATTTATTTAAATTTAAATTATACTACTGCATTGTTTATGATTGACCTTTTAATATAGAATCATAGAATGGTTTGGGTTGGAAGGGATCTTTAAAGGTCATCTAGCCCAAAACCTTGCAATGACCAGGGACATCTCAAGACGTCTAGACCAGGTTACTCAGAGCCCTGTCCAATCTGACTTTGAATGTTCCCAGGAATGGAGTATCTACCACCTCTCTGGGCAACCTGTTCCAGTGTTTCACTACCCTCATCATAAAACATTTCTTTCTAGTATCTAGTCTGAATCTACTCTCCTTCAATTTAAAGTTATTGCTGCTTGCCCTATTGCTGCAGGCCCTGCTAAAAAGCCTGTCCCCATCTTACTTGTAAACCCCATTTAATTATTGAAAGGCCACAATAAGGTCTGTGTGGAACCTTCTTTTCTTCAGGCTGAACAACCACAACTCTCACAGCGTTTCCTCACAGGAGAGGTGCTCCATCCCTCTTTCCTGGCCCTCCTCTGGACTCACTCCAGCAGGTCTGTGTCCTTCCCGTGCTGGGACCCCAGAGCTGGATGCAGCTCTCCAGGTGGGGTCTCATCAGAGCAGAGCAGAGGGACAGAATTCCTTCCCTCAACCTGCTGGCCATGTGGCTTTGGATGCAGCCCAGGATATGGTTGGCTTTCTGGGCTGTACATTGCCAGCGCATTCCAGTTTTTCATCCACCAGCACCCTCAAATTCCTCTTGACAGGGCTGCTCTCATCCATAACCCAGTCTGTACTGATACCAAGGATTGCCCCAGCTCGGGTGTAAGACCCTGCACTTGTTCAACCTCATGGAGCTCAACCTTCTTGAGCTTGTTCAGGTGCTGCTGGATGACATCCCCTCCTTCAGACTCATCACTCAGCCTGGTGTTGTCTGCCAGCTTGCTGAGGGTGTGCTCGATCCCACTGTCTATGTCATTAACATATTTCATTTCTTAAACTAACCCTTCATTAACTGCATTATAAAGTGATGCTAAAGACCTGTGCATGCAAAATTGGAATTGGAAGAAGTGTTTTGACTGCTTTCCAGGTGGATGTAGGAGATGAGAACTGCTGAAAAGGCCCAATTAGGAGGTCAGTCTGCATGGACCTATGTCTTCAGCTCCTGCTGTGTGGTGACCATTACTAATCTGGTTTCAGGGCAGCACGTAGAGTAGCAGAGTAATTTGGAAGGAACATAAAGCCTTTGTTGGTTTGTTTTTTGTTGTTAGACCAGTATGATGGAGATACACTTTTCATGTGTCTTGCTTTTAGCTGGGATAGAGTTATTTTTATTTCTTAGTAGCTGGTACAGTGCTGTACTTTGGATTTAGTATGGGAATAACATTGATAACACACTGATGTTTTGGTTGTTGCTGAGCACTGCTTACCCTAAGTAAAGGAATTCTCAGTGCCCCATGCTCTGCCAGGTAGCAGGTGCACCGAATGCTGGGAGTGAGCATGGCCAGGGCAGCTGTCCCAAAAGCATATTCCATGGCATGGAACATTATGCCCAGTAAATAAACTGAGGAGAGTGGGCCAGGAGTTGCTGGTCTCTGCTGGGGGATGGGCTGGGCTGGGGGTCAGTGAGCAGTTGTATTGTGCAGCACATGTTTTCCTTGGGTTTTATTCNGTTGTTAGACCAGTATGATGGAGATACACTTTTCATGTGTCTTGCTTTTAGCTGGGATAGAGTTATTTTTATTTCTTAGTAGCTGGTACAGTGCTGTACTTTGGATTTAGTATGGGAATAACATTGATAACACACTGATGTTTTGGTTGTTGCTGAGCACTGCTTACCCTAAGTAAAGGAATTCTCAGTGCCCCATGCTCTGCCAGGTAGCAGGTGCACCGAATGCTGGGAGTGAGCATGGCCAGGGCAGCTGTCCCAAAAGCATATTCCATGGCATGGAACATTATGCCCAGTAAATAAACTGAGGAGAGTGGGCCAGGAGTTGCTGGTCTCTGCTGGGGGATGGGCTGGGCTGGGGGTCAGTGAGCAGTTGTATTGTGCAGCACATGTTTTCCTTGGGTTTTATTCTTCTCTCTTTCTCTTGCTCTCTCTCTCCCTGTCCCCCTTCTCATTACAGTTGCTACCATTCCTACTGTTATTATTATTATACTTTTATTTCATTTATTAAATTGTTTTATCTCAACACAAGATTTTTTGGATAATCCTTCCTATCCCTTCCTGTGGGCAGAAGGGGGAGGAGTGACTGAGCAGTTGCGTGGTACTTAGTTGCTGTCTGGGGCTAAAACATAACTATTAAATCAGTGGTTTACCTGGTCTCATTGCATTTAAGCATAAAGATGTCCACAGCATTCTTCTTTGCTTTCCCGGGGAAAAATAACCATTTATTTTCTCAAGAGGAAATAATAATATTTAATTGACTCTTGGCTATTTTTTTGTGTTCCTTCTATTAATTTCTTGGAAATTGCAGTGTACCAGAGTTTGTAGAGCAAAGTTTTCTTTTTTCCATAATTGCTTATCCTCTTAAATGCACCCTCTTAGTATATGGGGGAAAAGAACCATGTCCTGAAGACTGTTTCCATTATTAGTACTATTATTAGAATTCCCTCTTGTTTAATTTTCTGCTTCCTTTATATTTTACTGTTTTAAAATGCAACTGGACTAAACATATACATATATATTTTGTTTGGGTGTAGGTTCAGCACAATGCAGATAAATCTACTACACTGAAACTGGCAGACTTTGGCCTTGCAAAGCAGGTTACAAAACCCATATTTACTGTCTGCGGAACACCAACGTATGTTGCTCCTGAAATACTTGCTGAGAAGGGTGAGTGTATATATTTATAATTTGTCCTAAATCTTACAATTATGCTGGACTTTCTAATAATGGAAATAGTCCAGAATGTTTCAGCCTACTGATGTATCTTTTCAGGGTAGGAGATTGGCTAGCAGTGTAATTTGGGAAAGCAAACCTCTTAGTTTTTAACAAACACAAGCATGACATCAGTTATATTTGCACTATTAGTGTCTGTGCTAATATACCACTGACTTCTAAGCAGACAAACCATAGACTATCATAGATAATAATTGCTAAAGTGGGAAANATGTTTCAGCCTACTGATGTATCTTTTCAGGGTAGGAGATTGGCTAGCAGTGTAATTTGGGAAAGCAAACCTCTTAGTTTTTAACAAACACAAGCATGACATCAGTTATATTTGCACTATTAGTGTCTGTGCTAATATACCACTGACTTCTAAGCAGACAAACCATAGACTATCATAGATAATAATTGCTAAAGTGGGAAAATGACCAAAGTGACCAAATGACCAAAGTTCATGTTGCAACCTAAGAGTAGCCAGCCCCATTTCATTACTGTAATCCAAACAACTTTCCAAAGCCCCTGATGGTGCAAAATCATTGTGAACATGTATGTTAAATTTATGTGACAATCATGTTTTGCATTACAAGGAATTTTGAAGATTTCATCTCCAAGAAGATTCAGACCTGGAAAGAAGTCAGTTTTGTTGGTGACTCAAGCAAATCTATTTCTGGTTTTTGTTCTGTGGAGCTGGCTTGCACATCTCCAGTTATATCCAATTTCAATGGAAACTTGGCACTCTTAGCTCTTTTTTGAAGGGAATCTGAGGATGACTATTTTAGAAATATGAGCTGTGTTTTCTCAATTAGTCTCCAGTTGACACTGGCCTTGTGAGACAGTGTTTGTGAAACATGTTGTGGAAAAGAGAGACTCTGTGAGAGCTGTAGCTAATAACGGGCAGCTTGTAAGCATGGTGTACCAGCCACTTACTCTTTTGCTGACCTCATATTTTGCAGGAACTGAGCAGAGATTCTGTGTTTCTTTNCCTTTGTTGGTTTGTTTTTTGTTGTTAGACCAGTATGATGGAGATACACTTTTCATGTGTCTTGCTTTTAGCTGGGATAGAGTTATTTTTATTTCTTAGTAGCTGGTACAGTGCTGTACTTTGGATTTAGTATGGGAATAACATTGATAACACACTGATGTTTTGGTTGTTGCTGAGCACTGCTTACCCTAAGTAAAGGAATTCCCAGTGCCCCATGCTCTGCCAGGTAGCAGGTGTACCGAATGCTGGGAGTGAGCATGGCCAGGGCAGCTGTCCCAAAAGCATATTCCATGGCATGGAACATTATGCCCAGTAAATAAACTGAGGAGAGTGGGCCAGGAGTTGCTGGTCTCTGCTGGGGGATGGGCTGGGCTGGGGGTCAGTGAGCAGTTGTATTGTGCAGCACATGTTTTCCTTGGGTTTTATTCTTCTCTCTTTCTCTTGCTCTCTCTCTCCCTGTCCCCCTTCTCATTACAGTTGTTACCATTCCTACTGTTATTATTATTATGCTTTTATTTCATTTATTAAATTGTTTTATCTCAACACAAGATTTTTTGGATAATCCTTCCTATCCCTTCCTGTGGGCAGAAGGGGGAGGAGTGACTGAGCAGTTGCGTGGTACTTAGTTGCTGTCTGGGGCTAAAACATAACTATTAAATCAGTGGTTTACCTGGTCTCATTGCATTTAAGCATAAAGATGTCCACAGCATTCTTCTTTGCTTTCCCGGGGAAAAATAACCATTTATTTTCTCAAGAGGAAATAATAATATTTAATTGACTCTTGGCTATTTTTTTGTGTTCCTTCTATTAATTTCTTGGAAATTGCAGTGTACCAGAGTTTGTAGAGCAAAGTTTTCTTTTTTCCATAATTGCTTATCCTCTTAAATGCACCCTCTTAGTATATGGGGGAAAAGAACCATGTCCTGAAGACTGTTTCCATTATTAGTACTATTATTAGAATTCCCTCTTGTTTAATTTTCTGCTTCCTTTATATTTTACTGTTTTAAAATGCACCTGGACTAAACATATACATATATATTTTGTTTGGGTGTAGGTTCAGCACAATGCAGATAAATCTACTACACTGAAACTGGCAGACTTCGGCCTTGCAAAGCAGGTTACAAAACCCATATTTACTGTCTGCGGAACACCAACGTATGTTGCTCCTGAAATACTTGCTGAGAAGGGTGAGTGTATATATTTATAATTTGTCATAAATCTTACAATTATGCTGGACTTTCTAATAATGGAAATAGTCCAGAATGTTTCAGCCTACTGATGTATCTTTTCAGGGTAGGAGATTGGCTAGCAGTGTAATTTGGGAAAGCAAACCTCTTAGTTTTTAACAAACACAAGCATGACATCAGTTATATTTGCACTATTAGTGTCTGTGCTAATATACCACTGACTTCTAAGCAGACAAACCATAGACTATCATAGATAATAATTGCTAAAGTGGGAAAATGGCCAAAGTGACCAAATGACCAAAGTTCATGTTGCAACCTAAGAGTAGCCAGCCCCATTTCATTACTGTAATCCAAACAACTTTCCAAAGCCCCTGATGGTGCGAAATCATTGTGAACATGTATGTTAAATTTATGTGACAATCATGTTTTGCATTACAAGGAATTTTGAAGATTTCATCTCCAAGAAGATTCAGACCTGGAAAGAAGTCAGTTTTGTTGGTGACTCAAGCAAATCTATTTCTGGTTTTTGTTCTGTGGAGCTGGCTTGCACATCTCCAGTTATATCCAATTTCAATGGAAACTTGGCACTCTTAGCTCTTTTTTGAAGGGAATCTGAGGATGACTATTTTAGAAATATGAGCTGTGTTTTCTCAATTAGTCTCCAGTTGACACTGGCCTTGTGAGACAGTGTTTGTGAAACATGTTGTGGAAAAGAGAGACTCTGTGAGAGCTGTAGCTAATAACGGGCAGCTTGTAAGCATGGTGTACCAGCCACTTACTCTTTTGCTGACCTCATATTTTGCAGGAACTGAGCAGAGATTCTGTGTTTCTTTCTCATCCTGTTTCCAAGAAGCAGTTCCCTACCAGTTGTGAGTTTTCTTTCTGAAACAAGGCTTATGGTTTGTCCCTTCTTCCTTAGGCTATGGGCTCGAAGTAGACATGTGGGCAGCTGGTGTGATCCTTTACATCCTGCTCTGCGGTTTTCCCCCTTTTCGCAGCCAGGACCGTGATCAAGAGGAGCTGTTTCAGATCATACAGCTGGGTCACTACGAGTTCCTATCCCCTTACTGGGACAATATTTCTGCAGGTAAGATTCTGCCTTTATAGCAGACCTGAGAAGTGGCAATCTTCTCCCCTGAAGTGGGAAAAACTCTTTTCAGGGGAGTGAGCTTTATCAGCTTGGAGTGTTTTACAGGTCTCTCTTGTGTGAATCTGTGCTTTAAATGTGAATTTAGTCCTCTGGTACTACTGATGGCTGTGTTTCTGCATATTAGTTCTGAAGGCTTTAATGGAGTCCTCGATTCTTCCCTTTCTAGGCAAAAGCAAGGATTTTCCTCATATTGTTTATATGTCTCCGCAGAAAAAGGTGCCAAAATAATCTCAAGGGTTATGTTAGATTGTGAAGATGTTATCAAAAATCTCAAAAGCTGAGAATGAAATCCTTGCCCTGCAGAACACAGTGTGGATTTCCTATTGACAACAATGGGGTCTGCATGTAGCGGTTTTTTCCTTCTTACAAGCTAGTACAGTGTCTTTTGTGCACTCTTTAAAATCAGAAACCCTAAAATTCTTTTTCACAATGTGTACAGTCTTTTAAAGACCATATTCCACAGCATTTTACAACATTTATCTCCTTAAGGGATGAGATACGCAGTGCTCATTCCTGTGAATGTGAACACTTAGCCTGATGCCTTCAGCATGCTTTTGAGATTAAATTCCCCACCCTTTCTCCTCTTTCTGAAGGGGAGAATGACATCAGTCATGGAGATTTAATATCTCCTGTCACTAATTCTAACTCCAGTTGTTAGAATAGCTCCTGGGGATAGTCATAGAAGTCATGGTAAAACTAATGACAAAAACAAGAAGGACGTTTTGTGTGAGTATAACTGTCAGCATCACAGCGTGGGTGAGGTTGGAAGTGACCCCGGTGGATCACGTGTTTCAATCACTGTGCTCGAGCAGGGTCATCCTAGAGCACATTGCACACGATCATCACACCGCTGTGCTTCACCCCTCTCTCCTTTGCCTTCTTTCATAACAGCAGCAAAAGACCTCATCACCAGGCTGTTGATAGTGGATCCCCAGAAGCGCTACACAGCACGGCAAGTACTTCAGCACCCCTGGATCAGAACAGCTGGGAAAACCAACAGCAGGAATTTGCAGAGGGAAGTGACAATAAATATTGAGCGCCATTTCCGGGCCCAGCGCCGAAAGGAAGTTGCTGATGGGAACACATGAAATCTTTCAAGCTCATTTTGTCTTCTTTTTATTGATTAACAAATCATTTATGTTTTCTTTCCTAAATGAATTGGGAATTTAATGTGTAGCTGTTGGTGGCTATTGCCATGCCTCTTTTTTTTTGATTCTGAGATTCTGAAGGACAGAGATCAAATTCACATCCACCTCCTCTGATGTTACTTGGCAATCTTTCTGTTAAAAGCAGTGGGGACTAGATACATTCTGGAGGGTGACTATTATTTTTCTTTAAGTACTGATTTGGGCTTTTACATCTGTTTAAGATGACAAATGTTTGCTTCTGTGACTGATACTAGTGGTGAGTCTTTTCTCATCACTTTTGTATGGTATCTTCGAGGAGTTTTGTGTTTGTAATGTTTTCAAAATAGCTGTCTGCATACACATCCTGCACTAATTCTTTAAACTGTCTTTTCACTAATTCCTTCTAGCCACAGAGAAGGAAGAATAAAAAAGCAAATATATTCTTTAGCTGTAGGATATATTAAATAAGCAGCCAGATACTGTATTTATTAAGTTGTGAGGGAATACAAACCCTTATTGACTAAATCTGATGTTTTATGATGTCTCCCTTGGCAACATCTTTCATTGGTTGTTCAGCATAATAGATGGCACAGTGTTTCTGTTACATGATGATGGTGCTGTGTAATATGGAGGTTTCATTTATTTTGAGAAGTGGTAAGATACGGCTGATACCTTTTCAAGATTCAAATAATAACAACTTTCAAGGATGTTTTCTTCCTATTCTGGGAAGTGGGAAGTTAAGCAATTCTAAGGGCACTTCGCTTCTTTTCCCAAAGTCATAATTATGGAATGATAACTCATGCATTTTTCCATATTAAGTTTTTTCCCCCTTGGAGACATTCATGTGCATCTGTGACTTTTCCATGCTGATGGAGAAGAAAAAGCTGGGAAATTGTGACTGAAGTTAACACTTGTCTTCACCATTTCCCTTTCATCAACACACTTCCCAGCTGAATTGCTTTTTTACATTTTTTCAGTGTAGTTTAGCAATTGTTTGGTTTGGTTGGTTCGGTTTTTTTCAGCTCTTGTCCTCCCTGTAGCCTTTTTCTCCTTGTTTCCATGAGAATAGGCAATGGGATGAAATCAGGCTAAAATCCCACTTGGGGAAAAACAACTTGTTGGCTATGGAAAGGTCTCCCAGGGGAAGTGTCAAATACTCTATTGCATGTGTTTTTAATATTTTTATTAGATGCAGTTTTAAAGAAATCCTGAGGGGAAAAAAGTACAGTCCAGAGAGGGGCCATGACCTAGGACAGCTTTTGAATCTCAGTATTTTTGGTTAACTAATTAAATTGAAAAAACACATGCATTTTCCATTTTATAATTCTTTGTCCTCGAGTTCGATGTGCTAACAAATAATATTGATATTAGAATATCAGTGATGTTAGCATTGAATATACAGCCTTTAGAATTGAAGGAGGGTATTTTACACTTGGAGAGCTGCTGCTCTGCCTGTGTATTTCATAATGAGAAATGTCAGAAGCATTTAAGAATCAGAGGAACATTTTTACAACTATATAACCAGAATATTATTTTTTGGTGAGTGCTAATATTTTGTGTGAACTTGCTGGATAACCAAAAAGTGTAGGGTGCTGTCATCCTGTTTCTGTTTCCTCTTGTGATTGTTTTGCTGCAAGAATTATGTATAAAAGTAGAGATCACTTGACTCTTAAAGGAGAATTGCACTTTAAATTGAATTAGCTTATTTCTAATACTTACTAGAATAAGACTTGCTGTGGAGTTCAAGAATTGGTGAAACAAACCAATCAAACCTTTACTGTATGCCCAAGTAGTATCTATATGGTATGTCATACTTCTGCTTTGGAGTCTCTGAGTCAGGAAGACTTTTTCTTTTCCTGAAAACAAGAATGGATTTAAGTGCTTCCCTGAGTTAAGGGAACCTAATGTAACCTAATATTATAAAAGCATTACATAGTATTTGAGTACTAGTAATAATGTATCCTCTGTTAATTTAAGTCTATTTTGGATAGGAAACTGTGGAAAAATAGCTTCTGATGTGCAATATTATATTTTGTAATTATCTTATTTTTAATATAGTTGTTTAGGAATAAAGTCTGAAGTGAGAAAAAGTATTTAATCTGCAATGAATCTGAAAGTTTCGAGATTGTGTTACAAGTTGCCTTTTTCTCCTCTGAGAACCTGTCTGCAGCCTTATTCGTAGTGCAGAAGATGGAGAAATTGCTTGTAATGATTATGAAAGTAATTATTTTTTCAATGATTTTGTTTTTCTTTCAAGTTCTCTGTGTTCCAGACAGACTAAACATGGACTGTGCCAGGTGGTCACTGCACGGCAGCTGTACGTACAGATGCTGCTGTGGCACTGCTGGGGCACTGCTTTGTCGCTGTTGCTAATAGACGTGTGGCATTAGGCCCTCCTCCTTCAGGCTGGAGGCTGAAAAAGCTTCCAGGTGCTTCTCAGGGTTTTTACCTCTTTCTTTCTCTCTCCTACTTTGTTATTCCTTCTTTTCTCTCGTTGCTTCCAGTGTTCTTGCTCTGTCTCTGTGCTATCCTTGGGAGTCCAGGTCCCCAAACATTATGGTTTAAGTTACTTGTAGCAATGAGAACCCATATGATTTTGGAGAGCTCAGCCTCAACATTGCTTGCTGATGTTGAAAGTAATATCAGGCAGGGCTCAGACAAAAAGTGGTGAAAATCCCCTCTCATCTCCTACTGCCTTTTCTCAGGCTTTTCTCTTGACACTGTGTGACATTCCAACGCAGACCTGATCTTAATGCTCTATATATTCTAATATATGAACCATGGTCACACTCCATGATTGAGTATTATCACTGTTCTTCCTTTCCTGAGATTTTTCTAGTGTATACTCTCTCCTTGGGTTCTGGAGTCATCTTCCCCTTAATGTTTTCATTTTGTGATTGGTTCCTTTGTCTACAGTAAGTTTGAGGAAGCTCAAAGCTGGGGGAGATTATAGACTAACAGCAAATTCTTGCTGATTTGTTAGGAAGAAGGAATATCCCTCCTTGCCCTTTCTTAAGTCTTTGTGGATTAGACTCTCATACGGCTTTATATTCTACTGAAAATAAAACAAGTTATAGTGTCCTCATTTCTTTAATTACTAACAATGAAGACAGACTGAATATATCACCAAGAAAAAAGCCCATCCTGCCAAGAGCTAAGTGCAAAGTATTAATTTATATTGCAACCCTCAACAGGAAAGTTCCACTTCCAGAGGATTTGCTAGGTCTAAGGCAGTAGAAGGCAAGAGCATGCTTGTTTGTTGCAAGCTTTAGCAAATCAGCTAAGTAGGAATCCTTTCAAGCCTCTTAAAAGGTATTGTTTGATTCCTAACTCATCATGGAGATCCTGATCCAGTTCTAGTTATTCCAGGGTTATTTCTTTACTATCTGGTATTGACTATTCAAAAAATATTCTCCTTTTAGAAACAGAGGCTCTCCATCATCTTTAACCATTGACTTGGCTCTTCCTTAGCTGGTTGCAACATTTAAGCATGTTTGCATATTTTCATGCCCTAACTGTAATATTTCTCAGACTTGAAGCAAGCACAAAGATCCAAACATATAGAATTGAGTCATCAATATTTCATTTTAAATGAAATGTGAAATGAGACACATGCCTAGTAGACAGAGTTGCTTTTTTAACCTTCCTTTTTTTTGTTGTTGTTTTTTGATTTTATTAATGGGTCACCACTTAAAATCACAGTCAAGGCTTTCAACTACAATAGTTATAAAAAGGGTCACTAAAGGATAGTTGGGGTTTTGGTAAGGATGTGCTATTCCCAGAGATCAGCCAAAGAGTACTGTGAAGCATTTTGGGTATCCTTAGATGCCAGTGTTCCTAGCTCTGTGCATCATAAACTTTCTTTGGAGTTTCTGAACATTAAATCCAGGCTTTTAGTGACTGCCTGTGACTGACAACTAAGTAGTAACTCTCTCCAGTGGCGTGCTTTCCACTGCCTGATGATAAAGTGGTCCCTGGATATCCCCTCCATTTGCCACCAAGGTCAACTTCTTCACTTTCCCATATGCTACTACATTTCATTGGTCCTACACTTCACCTACATATTTTCTATCACCTGGCATCTGCCTACTGTCACTGGCCTCTTAGCCCTGTGTATGACTCCCGTTATTGAAAGATGATGAAATCTGCACATATTAATATGTTTTTCTTCAGAAAATTCTGGCCTTAGAAATGAGAATAAGCAAAAAATTTTGGCAGTGAAATTTAGGCATCTAAAACTGTGCAAAAGACTGGTGTTTCACACTGCATGATGCGTAACTGCCTGAAAATGAACAGTGGGTCATTGCTCGTATATTTAGTCACCTAATATTTGAAAATGTGTGCCCAGGAGACTTGTGATTGAAGCTTGGCAGCACAGCAGAGGCTGTTTCCTCTGAGACACAGACACTTTACCTTCTTTTATTCAGGGACCTTCTTAATCTAGGATTGTTTAGCAGCTGTGGGGAATAGCTGGACTCAAACACCATCAAATCTGCCACCTTTGCTTCTGACTGGCATGATAGGTGGACGTTCTGTGTCTCTGTTACTGCAATTTTTGGCTGTAGGGTGAAGGAGAGATAGTGGGATGTCATCCCCTGAGCTTAGGCTTCTTGGGTTTTGGTCCTCTTGGTAAAGTGAACTTCCTGAAGTCGACTGCTTGCTTTTCTGCAAGGACCCAGATTTGGGGAGGTATTCAGTCTGCTTGAAAATATAGTGAATTTGCTGTGCTTATAAACTGATCTTCTCAAAGACACATAAGTATCACTCTTCAGTGTTTTTTCCTATAATTTCTTCTGTCACCTGGATTTCTTTTAATTTAAGCAATGTAAGGAAAATACTTTTTATGTTTCTGGGCATGTGTTTTTCTGTCTTTTCTAAGCCCACAAGTAATACTTTACTGTTGACATTGTTGCTCCTGAAAGAAATTATGGGCACTTTAACTGGGCTGACCGTATATATTGGCACTGTTTGTTCTGCAATATGGTTTATTTGTAACTAGGCTGAAGGTGTAATTTTCTAAATTAAAATACATCCTAGACTTCAGCAGAAGAATTGTTATTCCTCCCCCTGTACCTCCAATAAAGGCAAATTATACAGTGAACGTTATGTTTCAGTTCTTTCCAATAAACTGGGAAACAAATGTATGGCCAAGTACTTTGAGTTTTGTTTTGTTGGTTTTTTGTTTGTTTGTTTTTGCTTTTTTTTTTTTTTTTTTCTCCTGGCAGTGTATCTATTTGGGAAATACTTGTTTTAAAAGGTTTTCAATTTCAGTAAGTATTGTGTGTACCTTCATTTATGAGTAGCAGAACCCATTCTAATGCTGCAGTCCTTTGAATACTTACAGATGTGTTTTTCTGTGCTGCTGCATGCAATCCCATTAAAACCAATACAGATCTTGGCAGAACTGGAGCTGAAATTTATTCTACCATCATTTTTTACCCTGTATTGTGTCAGTCATATACGCCATGATGTTAGAGCAGTCATGACAAGCAGACCTAGCTTCACTGAGGCTTTATGCACACAGGACTGATTTCTCCAATCATTAGTCTTTTTCTTTAAAATTCAAGTTTGTTTAGAAAAGGATTTGCTTTCTTTGTGGAAACAGGCATTCTATTTGAAATTGAGTTGCTTGCAAAAATGGCTTTTTCAAAGGAGACAATTTCTTAGTAGCCTGTGTATATTTCAGTTCTGTTATTAAAAATGGTATTTTCCCGCAGGCCTGCAGTATCATCTGAAGCAGTGGAAATAAAATTGTGTCTGGGATATTGATGGTGTTTTTGAAGAAGCTACCTTCTCTGCATGTGAGCATGTGTGATAAAGTGGCTGCCAGGGAGAACAGTTAATTTCATATTGGTCCTTAAAGACATCACATCGTCCTCATTACTCTAAGAATAACTGTAAACTCTCTGGAATGTCTGACTTTTATTATAATCACACAAATTTATTGCACTTCATTTTAACAATTTGTATAGGCAGCTAATTAAATCTGATTTAATGCTTTGCTGCTAGGAGTGGGATTAACATGTGTTTCCTGTGTCAGAAGTAGTTGAAGGCAGAGTCCAGCGGTGCAATAAATTCGTGTGATTATCATGAAAGTCAGATGTTGTATTCTTGCAGATTTTTTTGGTTTTAAATTAGAACAGTTTTGATAATGTAGCAACTGGAAAAACAGAAAAATTAAAGCTAATAACCGTAAATTGTCACTGGAAATACATTTTGCTTTCTGAATTCAGAAACGGAAATGAAGAGCTGGAAGCATTTTAAAAACCAGAGAAATACAGGAATTATTTCCAGAGCATTTCAGCAATTCCAGCAATAAGAATGTTTGGTGCAGTGAGAACATGAAGTACCTTGCTAGGGCTGAGCAGGTGCTGCAACAGGAGCTGTGTGAGATTGCTAGGTTGGATAAGGAGTGTAGGTCTGAAAAAGGGGTGCTCCTTATAACCACTGGAAAAATATATTGAATCATAAAAGGTTATTCCTGCATTGTCATTGCTGTCTTCATAAAGCTTTCTAAATTTCAGTGACAACCACTGTGCTCTAAGAAGGCATTTCCCATGAAGAATTGCAGTGTAAAACATTTTAGAGAATGTTTAACATAAAGGATTTCAGAAATGAAGATAATTTTCCTTGAAAATGGAACTGTGTGATTGTTAACCACTATGGTAAGTAGTCAAGAAAATCTTATTGCTAGATTTTCAAAAAGAATGCAATTTTGTGATCTTAAGCATTTCAGTTACTCAGCTTGCAATGCTGAGAATTTCAATGGCATTGCACTACTACAGCATAAAAACTTACTATTTAACAGCTCAGAAGAAATCTTTGTGCCTAGTGTAAGGCTGGAACTAAATGGCTCAAATACATCTTATTAATTTCAGCTTGCCTGGAAACATACTGGCCAAAATATTGTTGACATGGTGACTGATGGATGAAAAATGTATTGTTGACCAGTATTTCCAATGGAAGCATAAAATTGTGTTCTTGAAAATGGGAGCATGTGTCCTGGTATTATTTCTTCAAATTAAGAAAGAGGGAGAGACACCATTTTAAATAGCCCCTCGTGATTTGAAACAAACAAAAAGATTCTGAAAGAAACAAGTGTGAAATAAAACAAGAGGAGGAAAAGCTGAATGAAAACATAACTTTTTCCCATAATGGTTTATTTTCTTAAGTAAATCAATGCTCTGGACAAATCTAACAGGGCTTTATGGGTGAAGTAAAAAACGTCTTTCCCTTTGCTGGTGTGTAACATTGCTGTGGTGGTTCCCCAGTTACTTCTGTGTGTCTGGGAATAGCTGGTTCCAAGCAGATACTATAGCAACCCCTGGATTATCTCACCTGGATCATAATTTTCTAATGACAGGACAGGAGAAGAATCCCTTAAAAGAAATAAAAGCAAAACTGCTCCACCATGTAAGTAACTTGGAGCAACTATTCATCCACAGAAGAATTTTATGGATGTTTATTTTTACATGCTTTCCTAACTCACACAGTTAATGTTCAAGGGACAGAAAGAGCTGGATGTTAGACTGTGACAGTAATAAATTCCTCCTAACAGCTGAAGCCTTACATAAATTATTGGCTAATAACTGGTAAGGTTTTAAAATCAGAATATTCCAAAAGCTGTGTTTAGGTACAGAGTTCACTTGGGAAAAGGCAGCAGGATATATGAGGAAAACTGGAACAAGGATGTGCAGATAAATCCCTTAATGAAAAGGAAAATGAACTGGTTCTCTCATTTCCAAAACAGACCACTGAATGTGATGGTCACTGAAAATGAACCTGTATTGCTTTTATGATGAAATATTTCTCTTAGTGTTTTTTAAAGCTTTGATGTTAGGAATCTTAAAAGACACAAACATGGGGTTTAGATTATCACTTTCTGTGAAACAATGGTACAATTTATGCTTTTGCCTTGAAAATCCCACTCTTGCTTAGAATATTTTCTGCTGCCCACTAATCCAGGTTTTAAGGAAAACGGAAACATTTAGTGTCATATTTCTGTGACACTAAACTTAGTTCCTATGTACTTGCCAGTAGCAAAGATTCCTTCATGAGCATCTTCCAAAATGTATGTTATGGAATTAAAAGATCTACTGGTGTTTCTGAGGGCATTCCTGTGTTTCAATGGATTAGAGCTGGTGATGGAGACTTTCCCCCCTTAGTTGGAAATAACTATTGCTTGAGGCTTTCCAGGTTTGCAGCTTCTCTGTGTGCACACGTGTTTTAATGGTATAAATGCTGAATTCTGTGCATGCCCTCTGTTTTGTTGGTTCTTGGGGCTATCTGACAGTGTTACTACTTCTCTACACAGCAGAAAAAAATCCCCCAGATTATTCAAAATGCACTAGTGAAAATAGTGTCATCAGGTCATGGTTTCAATGAATCAGTGATGGGACTGCTATGAATTGCACCAAAAACTAAACAGCCTTTATCAGGAGGATACTTTGGATGAACTTTTGGACAGACTCTGTACAAGCGATTCTGGGAGGAGAATAGACAAAGAATTCAGCAGCTTCATTCTGACAAGGTAAATCACCAGGACTGACCATTGTTCAATTTGTTTTCAAAGTTAAATGGGCTGACACAGGAAGGGTAAGGATGGGATAGCTTTGTTTTTCCACTGGAAACCTCCTTACTGGCAGGCCACAATGGTTTGGATTCTGAGGAATTGTTTTTATGCCAGTCCAAACTATATTTTGTGAGTCCCAAACTTAATTTTTTCAGTTCACGTGTGTGTACACGTTTACAATTTGAATAAGACAGTTCTGTGTGCGCTGAAAAAAACTAGTTCTTTTCATTGGTATGTTAGTTATTATTTTTAGTTATTTTACTGATTTTCAGGTGTGGTCTTTTTTGATGAAGCATACAACTTGCAAAACTGGATCTGTATTTAACCCCATATAACCAGAGAAATTTAGGTTTTCAGGGTGACACTTTCTGTATGCTTCTTTGAAAAGAGATCCTTTGTATCGCTGAGGTGTGTGGACATTTTCTGTTAATGTGAAGCTCTCCTGGGTGTGTGTTAGCTAGTAATAATACCAGTGCTGCTTTTGGGCAGCTTCAAAGGCTTTCATGAACTTGAGCTCTTGCTTATTTATTAAATGTCAATGCCTTGATGCCTTAGTGATAGGCACTTCTTTAAAAGCACAAACAACCTGAATTCCTTCCTGGGAAGAATGCTGGAGAACAGGGTGGGGAACAGCTGGGGTCCAAGATTCACTCACACCCTGCCTTCTGGTCTGATGCCGGTGTGGTTCCAGTGTGGGGAACAGTCCTGGTGCAGAGGCCTGGAGGTCAGGGGCTGCTGCCATCCTGCAGAGGAATGAGAGGCTTCATGAGCACAGAGCAGCAGCAGCGATGTTTAGTTAGAGCAAAGCCCTGCCAGACATCACTGTCCTCCCCTGCAGCTGTGGTCCCCGGCAGCCTTGGGTCAAGGTCCCCTTCTACCCTCCTTGTTTTTGCCATGTCCAAATTTGAAGCCTCCATTACCAGGAGTAAAGAGAATAACAGTGCAGGTACAGCGCTTCATGTGTTCAAAGCTCTTCACAAATATTAACTAATTAAGCCTCAGCAAGTCCTTATGAGGCAGGTATTTATCCCAGCTCTGTGTTTGTGTCTGCAATCAAGAATATGCCAGACTTAATCCTCCTGTCAATCAGCCTAATTGATTTAAATGTCTAATTGGGTAGATTCCCTCAAGTAAGTTCTGTTTAAGAAAGGTTATCCTGGGGAAGAGAATTATGCAGGGCAGAAAAACATTGCAAGAGGAAATCCTCAGCCAAGGAAAGGCAAGGACAACTGTCAGTGGTGGTTTTAAAAGCAGCTGGGGAGACAGTAGCTATTTTTTCATTGCTGCAAAGTATCTTCAAAGAAGCTCAGATAACCCAGAATTAAACAGTCAGTTTGTAAATGGGTTAGTTTCAACAGGGGAAATTCAAAGAGAACATCCCTAGTAGGAGCAATGAGTGGTAGTATCAAGGAGAGCAGTAATGGACTGAAGGAGGCTACTCTGTGCACGAGTTCTGACTCCCTCATCTGCACTTTGTCTAGAGAATGACAGCTGCCCTCTGCATCTTGCAGGAGGCTGGCATTTTGAAACTAGATGGTTTTTAGAGGTCCCTTCTGACCCAAGTCATTCTCTGATTCTAATGACGCTTCTTACTGTGGTGTCGAATGGTAGTTCGTGTCTGAGTGTGCTGCAGGCCCACATGGTGTGCCATGGGGGTGTGGAGAAGGGGAAGAAGTTACAAATAGGAGACCTGAGCTGACAGGTGTTGCAAAGGGAAACACCCAGGGTCAAAGAGGTGTTGTGCTGTGGTCTTTTGTGCTGTGGTCTCCTCCAGACATTTTCTGCGCCTCCTCAGGTGACTAGAAAGTATTTTAGGAAGTCATTCCTCTATCTTCTTCCAAGGTAAGGTTCCTGTGGGCTTCCTTCTGGCCACTGGCAAGCCTGATCTTTAAAAGCTTAAGGAAAAGGATTCTATCCTTTTCTCAGGCATCAACAATGGCTTGTAGGATCAAGCCTACAGTGGGACTGCTGTCTATGCTGGAGTGTATGTTTCATCTTCCTTCACTGTCTGTTCCTCATTTCAGAGCTGTGTGTAAGCTACAAACACTTTCCAGATCGGGTCTTTCCTCATACTTCCCATTCCCAAAGGCTCATTCCTTTCCGTATGGCTTCAGCACAAGCAAACCTTTATAGCTTGGGACACTGCTGCTGGAGAAATGCTTTTGAGAACTGAGTTTTAGTGGTACTTCATATGAATATTTTAGCTACTTTGCTTAGATGAGTGCTATGAGGTTGAAGAAGAAGGTGGTCTACAAAGAGTGTTTAAAATACCTTCTGTGGAGCAGCATCCAGAGACCTTCTTTGTTGTGGTAGGGGAGGTATAAGTAGAGTCTAAAGAGCAGCTTAGAAACAAACAAAAAAAATCCAATGCCATTCTTCAAAATTTCACTACTGAAAGCAATCCTTGTGGAAATCCACAGTGAAAGTAAACAGCCAGTAATTTTTTTGCAGTTGCTGCAGAGGATCTTCTTACCTGTATCCCCTTCTACAGTCTGCAAACAGCTTTGTAAAAGAGATATGGCTGTAGTTAAAGCTGAAAAGGATTGCAATATGAAATTCATTTCAGAGGGGAAAAAAAAGAAAATTTGAAAGAAGATGTCTACAAAGGACATCACTTAGGAAGCTGTATTAACCTGTGAAAAATGTTACTTTTCATATTGTAACATCAAGAACCTTTATGTCAAAGTAAAATCCAATAACGTTACTATGTTTTAAACACAGATGTTCCTTTTGTATTCAATCATTTCTTATGAACAAAGAAATGGTAGTTTAAAGCAAAAATAATTGAATAAATTTCCAAAGACCTTTAAGCACAAACCAGAAAATTTAGATGATGTTCATCAAACATCTGGTAAACCTGGAAAAAAGTATGTACACAGGTAATATTACTCTAGGTTTCTAATTAGCGTGGGCTTCAATTTTCAGAGTCTCTCAGTAAAATTGGGCCCTTGCAATTTAGGAAAGTGACACTACATTTTGTTACACAACATGTTTGTTCATCCACATGTACTTACCTCATTTTTTTCCAGTGATGCTGATTTGTCCCAGAAACTATACTGCTCACAGTACAAAACACTTGAGAGGATTTTTCTATTAACCAAAATGATAAAGGTTTACAGTGCTGTGGTGTCTTGAAGTGTCTCTTGAAGTGAAGAGCCTTTTCAGTAATTCTGTCTTTACTAAAGCAGCTTTGATATTTTAGCAAGAAAACACCTCTCATGGTGTGCCTGTATTTAGGGAAAGTGACATCCAGAAGATAAACAGGACAAGTCTATGCTGGATGTATTCATCCCACATTTGTAGTATTTGTCATAGCTACTGCTGCGTGACCTGCCAGCTGGTCTGTCTGCAGATGACAGAAAGTGCTCTTCCTAAACTCATAAGGAAAATGAAAGAGGAAAGGACAAGAAAGCAAAAAAGAAATGAGAGGAGGAAGAGAGGTGAAGGGCTGTCTAAGCCAGCAGAGGCTTTTGCCATGGTTCCTGTGCCCTATAACCTAAAGGTGCCGTGGGTGACCCAAACCTGCACATCAGACAGCGCTGTGCTGCCAGGCTGGGCTCACAGGAGTTTGGTGCAGGCTGCTCACTCCCAAATTAGCCCTGTCTGACCCTTGCCTCCTTCATGCTTATGTTGTTGTGAGCTCTTTTTATTTGTTAATACTTGAGGTAACTGGTGAGTTCACTCGCCTGCTTGATAAGGTCTCTAGTGCCAGGCAGAGCGTGACTTTCTTCAACCCTCAATTTTCCCCCTGATCCATTCAGCTCTTATATAAAACCTTCAGAACAGAGTAGTAAAGGCAGTGGACATTTCTTATCCTTTGCACATGGGCCTCGAGGCATAGCTACTGGGAATTATTTGTTATATGGACACATTCCTTTTTCATCTTAATAGAAGTGTACATTTTCTTTTTCTTACCAAAGATTTCCATTAACAGCCAATAATGCTTGTATAAATTGTTTCCCACAGGGCTGTCTTCCTTGCTAGCACTGAATTATTTAATGTATTCCCGCTTCAGGCAGCAGGAGGATGCACACAGTAATCCCACAGTGCTCAGGGAGGTCTTCTCTGGTGAGCGTGCCCCAGGGAACCCGAAGAGTGCTCAACTCCAGCCAAAGACTGTGAGCAGTATATGGAAAACTACTCGTGAACACTTGTCAAATCCTCACTTCTAGGCCTCAGGATCCTCAAGGCTTCAGAAAAACTTGCAGTGACCCTGTGAAACACACTGGGTAGAAGAAAACTCATAGTGAAGGGAGGGTAGAAAAGGGGAGGTGGTGGCCCATCGTCACCCAGGCCAGCAGTACCGGACCTGCCTTGGCTTGCTGAGAGTGCAGGGATCTGTGCAAGGAGCAGGGGCAGCTGCTGTGCAGTGCAGCACCTTTTGGGTGCTGGTACTTCCCCCCCACGAGCAGCAGAGCTGCTGTCCTGGGAGGTGAGGTGCTGGAGGAGGAGAAGGTAAGTGCCAGCCGCAGTAGGACCAGGACTTGCTCTCTTAAAGCCTCTGCAGCTCTGTGCATTCACCTGGTCCCAGCAAAACCCACCCTGTGACTCTTCCCTCCTCTGCAAGACACCTGTAAGGATTTTTTAGATTGCTCATATACTGGCTGGGTTTCATACAATACACCAGGGCTTATGCCCAGCTTATCTTTACAGCTCCGTGCGTGGCTACAGGCCTCTGATTTTGTCTTCCCCTTCCAATGTTTCAGTTTTATTAGGGTTTCTGAGGGAGAGAGCCGTGGCCGAGGAAGCCACCGGGTGGTGCTCTTGGCACAGAAATGGGGGCCCGGGGCGCTGCAGGGCGCTGCTCTCCTCTCGGGATTGAGCTCCCTGTAAAGGTTTGGGCTTGGCTGCAGCAATAATTTACAAAAGAACTTTGACACCAACAGCTGTTCCTCTCCAGGATGCACAAAAGTCTCCTGATTTTGAAATTAGTCCAGAAAAAGCATTTTAAATATAGACATCATCTTACAATGTCTCCCAAAGGGGAAAAAAGGACCAGTTTTAAATTGTGAATCTTCTTGACACCCCCTCAGCAAAGAGGGTGGTCCTGAGGGTGGCTCTGATGATGCCTCGACTTGTGCACAGGAGAGGACTGGGAGGCAAGTTGCGCTAGCATAGCTTTTGTTATGCGTACCACAGCTGCCATGGGCAGTGGGTGTGGAGATTTGGTCTTTTTGTTTTAAATCTCTCCAGGGGAAAAATGTAAAGATGCCTTCCTTCTGCCTGCTTCCCTGGGAAGGCTCTCCAGCGTTCTGGTCTCAGGGTTCTGCCCCGGGGAGCTCACGCAGCGCCTGTCCCGGTGGGGAGGTCCGAGCAGCCTGTGCCAGTGATGTTGGACCCCTCTGCTGCCTCTGTGGGAACTGGGCTGACACCTTGACTGTGGTTGCAAAGGCAGTCTTCTCTCCTTCTCCTGCTGAGAATTCTTTAAGGCTTCCCTGCTGGAAAACTGTACAGCTTTTTTTTTTTATTCTGGAATTGTTTTCTGTTGCAAACCGTGCCTGTAGCAGTCACCCTTTGGCAGCAAATGGCACCTCATGTTTTTCACAATTTGAAGACTTGGCTGTTTTGGCCACTGTTTTGCCCTCACCTCCTGTTCAGCTTGTTTGTTTGAGAGATGAAATCCAAGATTCGTGCCTATTGCTGAGATGAGTAGAATGGTTGTTAGTGATGTGCCATCTAACATCATCAGATACAAAGAAGGATCCAAACACAGATGAACAGGGGACAGTCTTGTAAGTCATGTCCCCGAGTGATAAATAGATTGAGGGTGGATGGAGATGCTGGAGATAAAATGTGTTATTTTGTTCTCTGTCTTACTGAGCAGTGTGGGCTGTTTGCTTTCCTCTGAGTCAGAGCTGAGGAGCTTTGTTCCTATGCTATACTAAGGCTGACCTGTGCTGCTGGAGCCTGGACACTGGTCCTGGACCAGCCATTCCCTAGCAGCTGAAACTGCTGGGATATGCAGGAGTCAGCTGAAATGGGGCTTGTTGCCAGGCAGTGTCAGAGGAGGACTTGAGACCTCAACAACCTCTCTTTCCTCAGCATTTTTTTCCTGATGATTTACTTCTGCTAGGGGGAAATACTGAATTTTTATAGCACTTTGCTTCTTCAAGTTCCTCTTAAGTTACTCAGCTTCTTCTCACAGCCTCCAGCATCTTCATGAGAAGGTAGGGCACCCGGCAGGGTAAAAGCCTTTGAGGTGCTGGTGAGCAATTCTCTTCCTGCTGGCAGCCCAGTATGTGGCCACTACCTTTCATTTTGGGCATGGCACAGGTGCTGCAGCAGCACCGGCCTCTCCAAATTACTGCAGGAAGCAGCTGCCCCTACACTAAAAAAAAAAGACCACTGGCACTACTGTTGTAACAGGTGACACTAAAAAACCCAAACAAGATACCAGAAAAAACCACTGGATTGTCTGTGTGCAGCCATCCTTTAGTGGCTCATCACTGCTCTTAGCTCATGAACAGCTAGGATCTGACAACAAGTTTATTTCTTTATCTCCAGAATATATCTGCGGAGCCTCAGATATTTATATTTCCCTTGCAAAGTCCAGTAAAACAATTGCAGCCACCTCTGGTTCCTGATTCTTTGGGCCATGTCAGGAATTCTGCTGGGTTATTTTAGCCCGGGTTTTGAGACCTGGTCAGCCAAGTCATGGATTCCAGCAGCTCCCCTGCGCTGCGGGGCAGTGCTGAGGAACCAACTGCAGGTCCCTATCCCACGCTGAGTGTGGGACCTGCCTCTTGAATCCAAGGTTTGAGTCTGTGTCAGAAATGGCCATCACTGGGCTTGGTGGAGTGCATTTTGAAAGCATTCATGGATCTGATTTCAAGCCTGTTGAAATGAATCTAAATTTGCATGATGGATGAAAATTCATTCTTCTTCTTGGGTTAAACTGACCTTCCTCTAGGGCTGTCCTAACAAACGGGCAGGATAGGGAGAAGTAGGACCTCTGAGGTTGTTTCCTTCTGTTATTTGAGTACAAGACTGTGGTGGGGTTGTTCATCTTAGGAAAGAGGGAAAGAGGGAAATTAGTATGGAAAGAGGGAAAAGACAAGGAAGAACTCTATGAGGTGTTGTGGTGTGAGTGCTTGCAGTGCATCCTTCTTTCGCAAGAGGTCTCTCTGTTGTCTTCCACAGCTCGGGAGAAATTAATTTGCTAGTAAAAAGTTCAGCTATGAGGGAGCCCCTCTGCAGATTATTATTATTTATAAAAAATATTTTGGATACATAAAATGGTGCCAGATTGGGACAGGAAAAATGTGTTTTGTACACTACTCTGATCCTTATTTTTTCATAGACCATCCCTTTTAGCAACATATACTGTTAGAATTGTTGGATTTCAAAATCGAATGGAATTGAAATGATCATGCTTGGAAAGGAAATAGCTTATGGGATCTACTACCCTCTCCTTCTTATAGTAGATCAAGACTTTCCAGTTCTTGAGGTTAAATATATTGTTCAGTTGCAACTGACAAATTTTTAAATATTTGTCTTATTCCCAGAAACTTGTACCACCAAAATGACAGTGTTGCTGGCTATGCAGCAGCTGAAACTAGTTTGAGTTGTAAAAAGTTCCAAACACACTGCATGCTTTTCCAGTGCCTCTCTGCCTTGTGCTTTGCTGCTAGTTCTAGCATGAGCCCAAAAGCAGAACCCAAGACCCTGAACCATCAGCATTTCTGGTGGAAACCCTGCACCAGAAGGGGTCTCTTGCGGGAGTGAAGAAGTCAGAGGCAGAGATCTGAGACCTGAGGTGGACCATGAGCTGTAAGGCTCCTTATGGGAAGTTCTTTTTCCCGTGAACACGCTTGTCTCAAAAATAAGGGGTAAGCAAGAACAAACAAAGTTCTGAGAAGGCACCAAGCAAAACAGAAATTAATTTTCTTTATGTTTTCTCTTCTCATCTGTGGATGGAAGTTGGAGCCCTTGTGCTGGCAGTGCCTGAAGGACAGAATCCTGTCGGCACTGTCTGACGCTGGGGAGGGCTCATGCCCCAGGCCCTGGGGGTGACCTGCTTCCCTTGTCAGAGGTGGTCACTGAGCTGGCAAGGAGGTTTGCTCTGGTCTAGCATTGCTTTCTCTTCCCTGGTGTGAATTCCACAGCATTTTCTCTGTTTCCTTGGCACTGCTGGCTGTCTCTTAGTAAAAGGCATAAGATGTTGGGATTCCTAAACAGGGTGTTATCTGAGAAATCCTGTGGTGGGCATTAATAGCTGCCTCTGGATGTGGGAGACTGGGTGTGCACAGGTGAGGGATTACACCAGTGTAGTACTGGCAGAGGTAGAAGGACACTCATGTACTGAAAAGGATCATAATTTCTCTAATTTGGTGTGTCCTGGACACTAAATGGTCTGACTTGAATTGTTGGTAAATAGTTTGCTTTAAAATGGATTTCCTGTTTAAAACATATTTTTAAAAAGAAATTTTGCTCTGAAGATGCTCTTGAAAGAGTTGCAGAAGCTGTTCATGTGCATAGCTTGAAGGAAAAATTACAAATGAAGTCTAATAGGCTTTGCACATCTTGAGGAAAAAAAATGGCTAGAACTCTATGAAACCATGAAGAAAATATGTGTTCGTGATATAAGTGGTGGCTGCCTGGTCTGAATGTTCAGACCAAGAGAATAAGGATGAATTTTCTAGATCTGCTGCACAGATTGAATTCAAAAAGAGGCCATTGCAGCCCCTGAATCTTTGCTAGTAGCTGACAGGTGTCAGGCACGACCCTGTGTCTGTAGCAGGCTTGGCAATTTGTTGAGCGTTTGTGTACATACATAATCTATGAGCAAGTAGGGGGGTCTCTTCCTTTTGTTCACCCCTGACAGGTGAGTTCGATATCCTGCTTTATAGACTATGCATAGCATTCAGTTGTGTAGAAGGAACACATTTTGGAGGGAAGCCTTTTGGAAAGACACTTTAAAATTTTTTTTAAATGAAAGTACATCCTAGACTGTAGAGCTTTAGGCCTTGGCTTAATAAAGAATCATGGGAATAAACAAATTTTGTTGCAGTCCATTACCTAGGGCCTGGTTACATCCTTGAAGAACACAGAGAAGCTTCAGAAGACAAAGCAGAGTCTCCTGTGCTTTCTCAATATTTATCCCTGCCCCTGGGTTGCAGACATTGCTTTGAGCCAGGTTTCTCCTGTAGTTTATTTCCTACACAGAAAAACACGCAAATATTACTGATTCCCATCGTATTTCAAATCTTGGTGGACACACTGCCTCGTGTACAAATTTCTCTCTTCCTTTTTTTCTTTCTTTAATGTTAGCTTTATAAACCCCCTGGAAAAAAACAAACAAAACCCAAACACTCCAACAAAACCAAAATCAAACAAAAAACCCCAATAAAAACAAACCAACCAACCAACCAACCCCTCAAAATATTGAGAGTAAGAAACTTACTGAAGGAAAAAAATCTCAACATACAGTTATGAGGCTTGAGATCAGCCATACTCACAAGTTCACATGAATAAAACTTTAGGATTGGGTCATTTATGTGTGTTAAAGAAAGCTGCCCAGTAGTCTCTGTTAGAGAAAGAGCTGGTTGCATAAGGCCAGAAAAGGTTGAATGAGAGCAGGCAGTATTATCCAGGCATATTTGGGTTTGGAACTGCATCTGCCTTGCCGTGAGTGGAGCATAAATGGCAATATGGTTCTGCTTGAAGGTCCAGAAACCCCTAAGGTTTATGTAGGTTTTAAAATTTGAGCCCTGGATTTATCTGTTCCCATTTGAATAGACACCTGAGTTTACATATCTAATCTGACTTCTTTCAGCTCTTAAAAAATAATAAAAAAATGGGTTTGAAATGGAATCAAATAAAACATGTAAAAAAATCTTCTGGTTTGTTTCTGATTTTTCTCTGTCCTATTTGCTAGATAAGCACTTAAATTCTGATGGGGTTGACTCATAAGATAAAGTTGTAATATGTTATCCTGTATATCACTCTGATTATCCTTTATGAGATGGAATATCACACCTGCCAAAGTGTTAAACATGAAATATTTTTATATGGCAACTTTTATCTCAAAGCTCTCCATGAAGCACTAAAATGATGCTCTAAACTTCCAGATGATGGAGACAATTACTGCTGGGTGAGTCATGTTTTCAGAGATGATTAAGGATTTGGAATTTGGACCCAGAAGCCTGTTCCTCCTCTTATGTTGTCCCCTGCAGTCAGGAAAATTTCTGGCGTGTTGCAGGGAACAACTGCTTGGCTCACGTGGTTTAAATGAAATCAGGACCAAAGCACTTATGGGCATCTAGTACACCAGCAATTGGTGAACATCAGTATTATCAACACAACAGGTAAACAGTGGGACTAGGTACTTTCAAGATGCTAGTTAGAGTCTATAAATGCCTAAACTTCCTCTTATAACAAACCTTCCTAACTTTCTGGTGCTGTTGAACTGAGGTTTACCTGCTGCTGTTACCACTTCTCTCTCCAGTCCTGTAAATATTAACGCATTTTTCACATTTGATTCTAAGCGGATGCCTTTCCTCAGGTCTCTACAGAATTCTCCATCCATTTCTGTTTGATCCATCTGATCGTTGTCTTAGACAAACTGTTAACTCTTGTTAATTTTCTCCTGGTGATGTGAATTTTGAGGCAGGTGCTGTCTCAGCCCAGGGTTCTCAGAACTTTACTTGCAAACACTGTTGACTCCTGCATCCCTTTCACATCATCCCTTGTTATCTGGGTGCAGGTACCCCCATGCTGCTGTAATTTCTGCTTTTTCCTAGAACTGGAAGTGAAAAAAGACCTCTTGATGAAGAATTTTAAAGCACCTAAGTGGCCTAGACACACCAAAGCATGTCACTGTGAAACTGGGACTCAGGATCCCAAGATGCTCTTGAGAAAGCTGCTCATTGTGATTTTTTCTAAGGGCTCTTTCAGCAAAGAGCACCTTGAGTGAAAAATGCTCTTCAGCATACGTGTAGGATGTGCAGTTTCAGGTCTTGTAATCTCGGCTGGAGGCCCATCCACCCATCTCACATGTCGGATCCTAGAGCGTTTTACGAAGGAATATGAAGACTTTGCCCTCAAAAGACAAACAGCTCAGCCTGGCCAGAGTGCTTCTATTCAGGTCACCCAGCCTGCTGGGGGCTGTGGCGGGGAGTTCTCCCCCAGGCTTGAGAGACAGGCTTCTCCTAAGACACAGTGTTCCTTTGATTGATCTGTATGTTCTCCCTTCCCGGCTCTCCCATTTGCCCTTGTAACCTGGTCTCTCCCTATTGGTTCCCTTGCCCCGGTCCCGCCTCTGCCTGCCCTGCAGACCCCCTTTATAAACACCAAACCCCTCCCTCATTTTGCCTTTTGCTCCTGTTCCCCTTCATGATGAGATGACTGAAGTAAAGCCTCTCTTGGAACACACCATGCCAAAGGTCCTTCCTGGCTCTTTGGTCGCCCGCAGCGAGTGTGTGTGTGTGCCTGGCTGCTTCCCTGCCTGAGATGGGTGCTGCCTGCTTTCACTCCTATGAGAGCCTGGTCCCTTTGAGCTGCTCCCTCCGGGAGCCACCCAGCCACGGAGGCTCAACCAGCAGGGCAGGACGGGCACTGTTGGTGTATCCGATCTAACCAGCTTAAGTGCAGCGGCTTTGTCGGAGCGTCTCCAGCCTCTGTGGAGACACTTTTAGGAAGGTCGCAGCACCTCTCATCTACCACACCGCAACATACTTCCCCTGCTGCTGCTGGTTTGGGGTTAGTGATGTAGTGTCCACTTGCATTGTCCTGTGACTGGAGCTGGGGAAGGAGCTGCCTCACTGCAAGCAATGATTCATGAAAACCACTAATGACTCATGGAAAACACTCATGGAAACCACTCATGGAAACCACTGTTTCAGGTGGCAGAATGACCACTCGTGCACAGAGAGAGCCTTGGCCCATGTTCCCGCAGGGATAAATTCCTCATGCTGGTGCCCAGTTAGTGGGTTAAGTGTCCTTGCATCTTCCTCAGTGCAGTAAGGAACTGTGAGTGAGATGGCTTCCTTACAAAGCCACTCAGGCCCAGGAACGGAGTGTTACTGAAGCCTGAGGAACAATCAGGTCCCCAGGCAGCAACACTGTTCCCCTTACAATTGCTGTCTCTGCCTGTATTTTTGAGAGAGATGTTAGTGTTTGCAGATTGTCTGTGCAGGTGTGCTTGTCTGCATTTTCATTTCTAGGCAGCATGAAGGACACTCTCCCTGCTCTGGGCTCAGGATGCCCTGCCAGAAAAAGCACTGAGCTTTGCAACTTCTTGGAAATATGGAAACAAACAAAATGAGAAGCATAAAAAATGAATTTCCTTTGAAATTCAAATGTCAGGGAAATAAGCACATCTGATATGTGTCGGCTTGCCCTGCAGAATTGTTCTCTGACAGGATCCATGGGTCCTTGCCTGGAAATTTAATCATAAAAGATACCTATTAAATACACTCAGTATTGATAAAGCTATTTAGACACTAGTTCAATAAATATTAGGCTGCTCTTTTGGTAGTGTATGTTCCACTACTAAATATGCCTCAGACTCTTTAATTCTCGTGGTGCAGGTCAGCCCTTCTAAGTTATCTATTTTCCTTGAAGCTACTTAGAATGTTGTTTGTGCTTGAGTGCATCTTTCATTGAATTCAATGCCTGAGATGATGATAAGAGTTCTTAATACCTTTACAAAGAAACTAAACTTAAAATCATCCAGTTACCGTGGTTCAGAGAGCCGAGGCTATATTTATCCTGCAATAAACTACTCGGGGGTTATGTAGTTGTGTCAAGGCCCTTCCTTGATGGATTTTCCTAATGTCTGTTCTGAGCTGGGGGGGATGCTGCAGGGGGTGAGACACCCCCTTGGTGTAAGCATTTTTCCAGCCTGCCTTGGACATGTGGTCCCTCCCGTGACGGGAGCTACTTCTGCTTTGTCTTCCACCAACTTTTCTAATTGCACAGGGAAATTCACAGCTTTGCTTCTTTCTTGGAAAAAATGAAGTTGAGATCCTGGAGAATGGCAAAGGAGCTGTTTTCCTCCAGCCTTAGCAGCACAGCTGTGCAAAGTCCTCCATGTCCACCTCTTTCCTCCATGTCTTGCTCTGCTTCCACTGTGGGGTTCGTGGCACATGACCTGCTTGTGCAGCATTCTGGGGTGCACTTTAATCACAGTGCTGCAGGCACTGTTAACAGTGCAGCTCTTGGGAAATGCAAACAGCTCACAGTCTAGCTCTCTTGTATAGCAAAACCCCAGGAAAACTGTACATGGATGTGGAAAAGGAGTACTGATTTGTGAGATACAGAATAAAGCCAGGAAGCAGACAATCTGTTTTCTCTAGAGTAAGCAGGTGGGAACCTGCATGTCTGCCCTCAACTTGAACTGAGCCTAAACATGAAGTGACAGAGCAGTCCAAGTATTTGCCAGCCTTTGCTTTGCTAAGCTGCTTTGCTAAGTTTCTTTGCAATTCCCAGCTGAAGTTAATAACAATTAAGGGCTTAATCTAGAAGCTGATGGAAATCAATGAACGCTTTCTGTGACTAACAGAGAGGTCCTTTCAGAAGACTCTATCTACTTTTTCACTCACCAGTAGCCCAGCAGAAGTAGGGAGTGTGTTTGCATTGGATGGAGACATTACCTCTGGGATACCCGATATCTTCCTGACCCAAGCAAAAGCCATATCTGCCCATCTCCCTGCTTTCAGGACCTAAACAAACTGGCCTTGTGACTTTGTCCCTTTAATACAGGCTGGTGCATTTTGCAGAGCAGTGATAATATGCTTTCCCTGAGGCTAAACTCAGGATGTGTCATTGGCCCAGACCCGCTGTATCCTGGGGCTACTAAAGGATTTTAAGATGACCTACCTAGAAAAAAACCAAACCCAAACACTCTCATTATATTTATGCTATAAGGTGAAAATTGGATCTGAGGACTGGTTGGAGTAGATTGTTTACTGGCTATATTTCCAGCTCAAAGTATGCACTCTGTAAGGAGCAAGAGCCAGACCTGGGGTTAGGCTGCTCCTGTACCTGGCAAAGTTTAGTCACTTTGACCAGATTTTCCCTCACTGGGACTGTTTCACACGTGGGTGAAAGCAGCACAATCCCCTTTTCGCACCAGGGCAGAGGTCAGCAGAGCCCAAAATCCTCAGTAAAGGGAGTGGCAGAGCAGGAGATAAAACCCAGGAGTCAGACCTGCAGGACCAGAGAAGCATCCCTGCAGGTGGAGGCTCTGTAAATCTGCCCTATCTCTGTCTCTCAGGATGTTCAGCCATCACTAACACATTGTGAGGGCTGCTGTCTGCAGAGAGGCCAGTGTCCTGTCCATTGACAGAGCAATTTAACTATAGGGAAGTCTGTATTTGATGGGTAGCTTACTTGTTCTGTTAAAATGAATACTTGCAGTACGTATAATGACTTGAATTTTGACCTTGATATAAATGACAATTTATGACAATGTGTGTGATGATGGAGAGTAAATCTGAGCTGGGAATGCTCCTTCACAATCCCTTCTCCTGGGATACAAGGATTTTCAACACATTCTTCTTGTGGCAGTCAATACCCTATTAAGGTGATGGCAAACCTTAGCGGCTGTAATTTAGCATCAAGTCTGAAGTGAGGTAACCAATTTGCTTACCTAATGATATAATCAATAGGCACAGAAATGGTGCAAGGGCAAGTCTGTGTTTTTCTGCTTGCTGCTGGCAAGACAAGCAGCAATGTAACTTAATGAATTACATGAACTACCTGTTGTGTGACTTGAGAGTCATTAAAGATTAAAAAAAAAAAATCACACCTCTCTTGGGAAAGCCACCAAAGTGTTTTGGAGGGCAGAGTAATGTCTCCAATCAATTACTCTTGGAAAACTACTATGTTGGATTTCTTATGATATTTTTGTAAGACAGATATATAGATATACACACAGTTTTTTTTCTACCTACGAGTTTTGCTGTCAGTGAGAAACCTGCAGGAAGCTCTCTCACCTGGCTTTCTCAATGCTGAGAAATTTCCCTGTAGTAGCTAAGCTAGGAGTCAGGGCTTTTACTTTACTCCCATCATTTTATCACTCATTTTGTCAATTTTATTTACCAGTCTTGCCAATTGACTAGTGCCTCCACTTTCCATTGGTGCCACTTCTATGCCCAGGGAAGTGGATGAGCTCACAATTCCCACAACATCACATTGCAATGGCTGCAGTGCCTCTAACCCATGCGGAGTAAAATCCAGTCTGCTGCATTTGTCCTTGCCCAAATTAAATCAGTGGAGAGGCAGATGAGATTTTGAGGATGCCAGGAAAAGCCCAGACCTTTGACACTGAGTTCCCCAGTCCTCCCACAAATGACTCTTGGTGAGAATGGTTCTGATGTGTTGGTACAAAGCCAGCCTGGTGGACTATACTGAGGTCTTGCACTCTTTTGAAATGTCTGCTGAGCAAACTGAAATTAAAGCATCTTAAGCAGGTGCAACTGTTTATCCTGGAAGTTATAATAGTGCAATTAATGATAATCTGAGCTGGATTTGGGCACATTGATGCAAACTCTGTGCAGGTCATGCCTGAGTTTCTCTCTGTTTTGTCTCAGTTCAAAGCAGAAATATGCTGGTGAAACACTGACATCACCTGTCTTCTCCAGGGGCATCATAAGACTTCAATTAACTTTTTGGAGGCAGTAGTTACAATGGCCTTTGCCCCACCAGAGTGGAAGGTTGGCTGTAGCATCAGTTATGCTGGTGCCCATGTCTTCCTAAAGCCAACAGGCGTCTGACTGGCTGATCCTCCTGAGATACTGACTGCTGAATTAGGCTCTGTCTGTCTGAAAACTAACAGCAGGGAAAGAATAATGTCAAAAACATGTGAGCATTAGCAAGAAAGAGTAATATTGATTTCGTATCAAATCTTCACAAAAGAGGTGGCAAAAATAATTCCATGTTTTATTCCTTCCAGACTTAGTTGGGGGGCTTAGCACTGAATGGAGCAAAATATTTGTCTGGGGTGCAGGCAATCACCTGCAGTCTGCTTTGCACATCTTCCTAATCTCCTTTGTGGTTCCCTGTTAGCTATTGTGTTAGCCTTCACTCCTGTCTGGATAAACCTGATTGAGCCTGCAGCTATTTTTATAACACTCCCTCGAGGTACCCAGTCGGAAGCTGCCTGTTTGCCTCGTGTTAATGGAAGTCAGGCCCAATTATATGCATGTGGGGGATAAGTTGTTTCCTCTTACTCATAATGAATTCTGACCTTTCCCAGGATCTGTCTTGTCTGTTTATTCAATAACATGCTACCCATCACACTAAGGAGAGAAACGGAAAAATCCCAAGCCCAGCACAATAGCAGCCATCTGCCTTCTGTTTAAGCAGCTAATGATGATAAAGCACAGGTATGAAGCAACGAAATGTGACTGTATAAGTGGGTAGCTTTGACCCTTTGGCAGAAGGAGCATTTCAGCTGCAGTATTGGATTGAAATTCTCTCACATCCAGCCTGGAGAAGCAGCCACAGGCCTGGGGTGTTAGTGCTTTTGTTCTGGTCACAGCAGTCTTTCTCTGTAGGGACCAGTCTTTGAGAAGAGCCCATACTCCTGGGCCAGTGCAGTATGGTTGTGGGTGGGGATCTCCCTGTATCTATTGTGCCTTGGGGCTGCAGTGCCAGCAGGGGAACTGTATTTCTGCATGATTATTCTTCAAGAAAAGTGTCATGGAAATTCAGAAGTTGTGTTCTTGGGTAGGATGTGAGTGTGTAAACCATACAGAGTCGTGTGAAAATTTTACCCCCTAGCCTTTGTCCATGGTAGCTCTAAGCCCAATTTTTGTCCTGTTGTTTTAATGCCTGTAAGTGTGTGTGCATGAAGATGAGGCAGCTGACAGCTGCTAAATTACTGGAACAAAGGCAAGTTTTCTAAAGCATTTATATAACACTTGTTCCCCATCATTTGATGAATGATTCATTAATGTCTCTGAGATAATTATTGCAAAGGATATAACCTTTTTAATTATTTGAATGAACACAAAACATTTAAAAGAAAAATTCTGGAAGGACCTAATTCACGTCCAGCAAAAGAAGTGCTGTTCTCAGCAAGTTGTCTATATGTGCATTAAACAGCAAAATCATATTTACCGCGAGGGCTGCAGAGCAACAAAATCTCCCTAGATGTTTGTTTAAGCTGATGCATTTTTATTGATGTTTAGGAAAAACCTTCATTGTTCTCCTTGGCTGGTCCTGGATTTGCCAGGCACAACTCTAAATAAACCAATGCAGTTAAACCACTAGGAAAAGTCCAAGGCCTGTTCCAGTGTGTGACCATCATAATCTGTGTTTAGTTTCTGTAGTTTCTCCCTTCATTACTGTTCAACCCCAAGAGTAAAAGTTTGACCTGTGGAAAGCATGATGTTATCCCCCAAAAACCTGTGAGTGAGAAGGGGCTGGCACAGCCCTGCAGTCTGTAGCAGGGAGTGAAAAGGGACGGACACAAAAGAGGAGAGAAGGGAGACAAAATGGATCAAGAAAGAAAAGTAAAGTAGCTTTAAAATCGCGTGTGTGCTGCAGCCTTCTTCCACTGCCCTGGGTGAAGCATGGTGCATGCAAAGTCCTTGAGGTGCAAGATTGGTGCAGTGATGTTACCCATAGCCAAAAGGCCATGACCCTCTAAAGGAGGATGATTTGCTCTACTTGTAATATCTGCAGTCAGCAAGAATATAATCTCTGCTCTGTTAAATCTGGGCTGGGCCACTTCATTCTTTGTCTTGGTTTTGTGTAATGGCTTTTCTGCCCTCATAGGAATCTCAGGGAGAACACATCAACTTGCTTTAAAAACAGTTTTCCCTACAATGTCCTAGGTATTTCCTGACAGTTCAGTTTTAATGGTTAGAAATGTTTCAAAACACTTGTGTCCTAACTAGTTGGAAAGACGTGAGATGGTGGCATCACTTTTCAAAACCTTATTTGAGGATAATGCTTTCTAAACTGCAGCACAATTTCACTAGTTTAAAGTCTTTCCTCTTCCTTTCCAATAAGTTTCTCAGTTAGCATCAGCTCTGATTAACAGATTGGAAGGACAGAAGGGCCATTGAATTGCCTAAAATAAGCCCAATTTCAGTCTAATATTCCTTGAATTCATTATTTTTTAAGTACTGAAGCCTGAGGATGACAACATCATTTTTCCAAAACCAGAATTTCAAGAATTCTTACAGATTAACCGTGTGTCCATCAGGTTGTTTTTATCACTTCATAGAAAATGCTGTTACTAACGTGTCAGTAACCAATAGTTTAACAAGAGTTTGGCACAAAAGCTGGTAATTTGATGGGCTGCTCGTAAACTTGCCTCATAACTGTGCAGTAATAACAGATAGACATGTTACTGGTACAACATCCCTCCAGAAGATCGGTAGGTGAGTTTAACAACGCGTAGAGGGCAGTGTGATGGCATTCCCCATCAAGCTGCAACGAAAGCGCACCATCACCTATCAACAAACTCCCTGGGTGAACCTTCATGGGCAGGATTAGTGTTCCCAGGGATTAGCCGTGGGAGCACTGGGTGTTTGCTCAGGCAGTAGCTCTGAAGGGATCAGGTTCAGGAAAATACCTTCCTCTTTTTCCTTCTTAAGCCTGATAATTGTGTCAAACTAACTGACAGCAGCTGAAGTTTCCTGATGCAACAGGATGCAGTGGGGAGGAGGAAGGACACAACCTACTTTGTGAAAGGGTTCTGTAGAGAAGCCCTAGCCTGCCATACCATTTTTCTTCTTTCTTTTCTTTTCTTTTCTTTTCTTTTCTTTTCTTTTCTTTTCTTTTCTTTTCTTTTCTTTTCTTTTCTTTTCTTTTCTTTTCTTTTCTTTTCTTTTCTTTTCT
This sequence comes from Platysteira castanea, assembly GCA_013397175.1. Classification (NCBI taxonomy): domain Eukaryota; kingdom Metazoa; phylum Chordata; class Aves; order Passeriformes; genus Platysteira; species Platysteira castanea. Next base: position 258,095 of record VYXC01001251.1, read on the forward strand.
TTTCTTTTCTTTTCTTTTCTNCATTATTAAAAAATAATGATTTATTGCACATTTTTCTCCCTGCTGGATTGAAACCTTCCATGTATGCCTTTCAGCACCTTTTATTTACTCAAAAAATGGGAGGAACTGAAAGTTAAAATCACACACATGCACTTCTTGTTTCCAAACTGAAATGTTTCAGCCTAAACTCAAAGCATTTCTGGAACGCCACTCTTCGCTACGTTACAGCCATCATAGCTCCAAACCCCTCTCCAGTGCCACAGTTATCCTCTGGCTCCCAAAGCTGCTGTGTAATTGCTATCATCTCAAGTCCCATTAGATCAGCAAGAGATACTGTAGGGAACCTTGGGACCTGCAGCTTGATCCAGCCAGCAAAGGCTCAGAGAGAAAATAAGGGTGCAAATCACAGTTTCTCCTGGGCATCATGTGGTATTTCAGCTGGTGGTTTAAAAAAGTAAAAAGGGCCTTTTTTCAGATTGTTTTTCTCTTTGGTTTTTGTTTATTTGAGGTTTGATTTATCTTTTTTCCCTTAGCTAGTGGGTCTGTTAATTTATTTCACCTCTATGAGTGTGGTTTAATATGGAGAGACTTGTGGAGAACTACCTTAATTAAGACATAAAAATATACATGTAGAACTTTGCATTTGCCGAAGGAAGACAAAGATACTGGGAAAAAATGGGCAATGATTATCTTCCACCTTGATTCAATATAACTTTCCTCTGATGAAGGCTCCAGAAATCTTGCAGAAGGAAGAAGATCCCCATAAACCTGTCAAAAGTGAAGGTTTGGAGACATCTTAGTGTATTTGCAGTCTGTACTTTTTTGTATTTTTCAGAACTGAATTTTTAATTGAAAAACTAATTATTAAAATTGTTTGGGAGGAAGAAAACAAAGAAATTGATTGGTTTTTAATGAGGAACTATGTATAAAAATTATATTTTTACCATTGTTCAAGCATAAAATGGAAGGAGACCACATAAGATGCAATCTGCCAGCTGGTATTTTAATTCCTCTTTTGCACTGATTGGAAATTAGCAAGTTCTGCCACTGCTAGTCCATAAAACAGGATTAGAAATGGATGAACCACCATGCCTACACTGCGGACCAACGTAGGTTGAGAATGATGAACAAAATTCTAAAAATTTTCAAGTCATAGCAAAAAGAGATTTCAGTTTTTTTATCATTTTAACAGTTTTTTTTCCCCCTTTCTCCCCTTTTTCTGCTTCTGTATGCAACATGTGAATGGATAGGAGCAAAACTGGGGAAATACAACCAATATATTGGATGTAAAGAATTTCTTGGTTCCACCTTTGTCTGAGCACAGTTAAATCTGACGAACTGGGACTGTTTCCTAGAGGTTAGAGGAATTTCTATCCTTCCTTCATCTCTTCATGTGAGATGGATAAGAAGGAACAAAGGAATCTTCCGGCCTGCTCCTCATGTGCAGGGAAGGATTCATTTTGATCTCGTATAATATAGAGGGGTTGACCCTATATCATACTCTGGTTCAAAAATATTTCCATGTGGCCCAAGAATGGGATTGAGAACCTGGATATTCCAAGTTTGTTCCTAGCTCTTTCAGAAGGGAAATCAGACAAACTCATTTGATGTTTTCATGTCTCTGCAAAATGGGGCAAGATACATTATTTAGGATGAATAAAGATTCATTTATTTTTTAATATCTGAAAGGAGTTTAAGTTCTCTAGATGCAAAATGTTGTAGGAAATGTAAGAAAAGTAGAAAAGAGACACTCTTGTGCCTCAGTCAAATCTTTCTTTTCCCCCATCAATCAACTTATTTTGCCCTAAAATGCCAGTGAAATGTATAGTATTCTAACAACTTTAAGCCTGAGTGAAATTTTTAACTGGCCTAAGTCACCCTTGCAAATTGACCTGTGATCTTTGGAACAGAGTGGCCAGTAACAGGCAGTGATGTATGGTATGGAGTAATGCATGGTTGGTGCCCTTGGGGAAAGGAAAGTTTCTTAGAATAGTCAAAAATTTTCTGGCTTGTTACTTCTCAGCTGGAAAGAATGGAAGTGAAACATTAGTGACAGGGCTAACACACAACATCCCTGCACACACTTCTACTTCCTAGCATTATTCCCGGTCAGTGTTCACAGGCTTGGCTAAATGCCGAAAGTTCCTGAGGAAGAAAGGAAAGTGAGTAAAAGCCTCACTTCCCTCACAGGCTCACTGCAAATGCTGAGCGTGTCTCTGTGCCTTGCACATAGGAAGGGTGACGGATACGTCGCCCCATAACAGCTCTGCATGGACAAGGGCAGTGTGTGTGCTTGGATACTCCCAGTCAACAGCTCCGTAAATCATCCATGGGAGCATCGCAGGGGGCTGTGAACTGGCTTGCTGCTACTGGAGGAAACAAGCCGAAACAGCATGCAGACAGTGCCCTGATTTACAAACATTTCCAAGGACACCTCCATCTCTACTCTACCTTTACCTCCACCTCTAGAAGGAGCTGATTTGTCTTCTGTCTACTCTCTCTTGCCTGTAAAAGTGCCAGTCATTAGTAGCTGTCATTGATCCGCTCCTGAAATTTGTTGCCATCCCTGTTATGCAGCAAACCCTGTGGACTTTTTCTACGTATTCATGTCCTGAGCAAAGACACAATGCACTGACACTTTCAGCTCAAGCTGTCTGCATCTGTACATGCTCACACTGTTTTCTGTTACTCCTCACTCACACCTGCTCTGAAGCTAACAGGAGTCACTGTGAAGTTTTTCTTCAGTGAAGGGAAACATTGACTCAATTTTCTCAATCTTGTCTTACACAACAGTGAATGAAATAGAGCCCCAAACCTGCAAAATTATGGTTTTAAAGGCATGTTCCTACTAGGACTGTCAGGTCCACTGAAGGCAGGAGGTTTAAAACAAAAGGTTATTCTTGATGGCACAAACCTGTCTCTCCTCCATGTCTTATGGGTCACACTTTTTCTTCATTCTCTCTAATGTGAGCCCATCTGACACACTGACACACAGTGAACATCTTCACTTTTGAGTACATTTGCTCCAAACTAAGGTCCACTGCAGGATAGTTGCATTTTTGAGTGTTTTCCATCAGGACTGCTTTCCCATTTTCATACTGCTGGTTATGTTGCAGCTATGGAGGTCATGATACTGCCTTGTATTCTGGCATATAGGGAGTCTTTTTAACCTTCGCTTTGTGTCAGAAATGAAGATGAATGAAGTAATCTTTTATAAACAAAGACCTTTAGAAAAATCCACACACCATTTAAATCTACCTGAATGTGTAAATGCACTGATGATCTGGTGCACGGCGCCTGTATGGACAAGAAATTGTATTACTGATGAATTAGATGCACAGAGAATCTGCACATGCTTTGATTAAAATGTCACTGATTCAACTCTGGTGAAACAAAAGGTACATAAAGAGGTAAGATTGTGCTGAGCATAAAATGATGCTAGATGGTGGCTAGATAAATCAGCGAAATATCAAACTTTGTGATCCTGTTTTTTTTAAAAAATATGTCTCTGACCATCTCGTGGGGGAATTTTTAGATTCAGGATATTGTGTTAGCTAGGCTTTTGGTCAGACCCAGTATCGTTGTTCTTCTCTTTTTAATAGCTTCAGCACAGTTGTTTGCATTTCTTATTTGAAGACAACTTGCAGAGTGTGAGCAGTCTCAGGCAAACAAAATGTGTCTGTCGCTCAAGAGCACAGTTGTACTGTTATGTTAAACCATCTCAAACAGGATGGGTGATTTTTTTTTCCTTCCTAAAGGTAAAAGGGAGGCACTTTTGAAGAACACTCTGGCAGAAATATATAAAAGCAGTGGCATGAATGGCGTTATGGGGATGATTTTTTGTCAGCTATGGATGGCAACCAGACAGCTGCCTTAACATAGGCTCTCTAAATTTTAAATCATAAAACTTAGGAGAGATGACACTTTTTTTGTTGCGACATTTGTCATCTACTCTCTTTTAATGGCAGGGAAAGATCCAGCATTGGTCCAAGATCTAAGCTGTACCATGTTATAGATACAAGATGAAGAGTATGCCACTCAAATCATGTTTATCCTGCTTGTGTCTGGGAAGAGTTTCTGGTTAGTTCTTGCATTATGTCAAGTATTGTTCTTGCCCCAAGGTTGAAATTTGCTGAACCGAAGTAAAGTGTTCTTGGACATATCTCATCTGTACTGCCACCCAGTGAATGTCAGTGAGAGGCTGATGGTTGTTTATTACCCTCTGGGAGATTGCTCGGGCTAATTTATGTGTGGAGCTTTGCGAGATGAGTAAGAACACAATCCCATCAGTCTTGGTGTGGAGGAGGAGGATTAAAAGACAGCCTCATCTGCCATGACAAAACTTCTCTCTGACATCTGGGCCATTAAAGTAAATGACAGGTTTTACTGCAGTGTCCATCTCTTGGAGGGACATTGACAATTTGCTGCTTAAAACCCAAGTCACAGCAGAGCACTTAGGTGACAACTGAGACCTTGGCATCAACAGCCAATATTGATAATATACAGCACAAACTTAACAGGAAAGGTGGAAAACGGCACAAAGACATGCCTTGTTGGAGTAGATCAACAAACAATGCTTCCTTCTCTGCTCTGCTCCAGGGAGAGAACATTTTTGCTCAGAGCGTGCTAAAGACAAGGAGGTACCAGCTTTGATTCTGTTTTTATTTATACCTGACAAACATGACTTATGAATTAGAATACTTGCTTCATTACTGAGAGGGTCTATCTGCTCAATGCTCCGACACAATGATTTCCTTCTAAGATTTTCTGCTCAGGCATTTCCTAGCCCCATTTGTACACTGTCTTGTCAGCTTAATAAATCATTACGGATAAGTAAATCCTTCTCTTAACCTTCTGAGTTGATAGCGCTGCTAACATTTTCTGAACATATTAGTCCCAGCCTTTCTAAAAGCAAAGACATGTTGTGCAGCACAATAAGTATAAAAGCACGCTTTTTCCCCTTTTGGGTCAAATTGGTAGTTTTTAACCTTTTCATTGCTTGCACACAAAGCTTTTTAAGTGCTCTGTCAAAGCTTTGAAACTACTTTTGAAGTGCAGGTGTGTATCATCATATTTAAGTATTTTATCACAGAATACAGATATTCAACAGTGCATTAAGCCTCTCAGCAACTTCACAAACTGTTAAAAAGAAAGAAAAAGGAGTCTGTACTTTTAAAGCCTTTGAACTCCTCTCTCTGCAAGCAAAGTAGTTTGGTAACAGTAACACAGTACAGTACAGTAACATAGCATTCAAATTGCTTTAGGTTTATCATAGTTCTTTTGCCAAAAAGCTACAGGTCTGCAATATGATTCAATTAATTTGACTTAGAATAAGAAAATAAAGCCTGGAGGTTAATGGAGACTCATATGGAATGAAAATGGAAGTTGAACTGGACCGCAGAAAAATTGCAGCAGAGATGAAAACATTCTGTTTGGGAAAAAACCCCCAGGAAACACCACATTGTCTAACTAACCTCTTTAATATTTCTCAAAGAAAAATTGTATTTTGGGGTTTAAAAAGATTTTTTCTTCCAAAATGCTCTAGTGCTCAAACAGTGTTGTGACAGAAGGATTCTATTTTCCTAGCTCACTGAAAGGTAGGCACAACTTTCCTTCTCTGTCCAGAGAAAAGGTAACTTGTTTTAATTTCTTTTCTATGACCATTTAGCAAATATACAAGACAAATCTCTCCTGCCCACCTTTCACAGTGATGTCTCAGCTCCCCCCTTCAAAGTTTCATGTCTCTTTTGATGTCTGTGAGTAGCCAGCTAACCAAGTTGTGGCATGAGTCTGTGACATGAATTTATTCACGGAGACAGAAACAAGTCAGGAATACAGACATTCCCTTAAGCATTAGTGCTTTATCAGAAAGCCAACCATGAGTTTATCCCTGACAGCAAGGTGAAGCCAGGCCTTAGGTATGTTGATTACGTCTTCCTTTTTGTTAGGGATTCTTTTGCAGCTTTCTAGGCTCAGATGGCACACACAGAGATGTACTGCTGCAACATTTTCCTTTACAGCAGTAAGTCCTTTCTAGTGGAAATTTGGGGGGACAGGATGGCTGCATAGCTAACCAGGGGCCAGATTCTGCTGTGCTTTGAAGGTATGAGGACTTAGGCTGAGATGATTTAATTAATTTCCCTGGCTTGCTCCAGTAACAAAGTACCACACCTTGTGAGCACAGGTCACCCATAACGAGAGCAGTTGCCATAATTAGCTGTCATCATCCTGAAATACAAGCACCAAAAAAAGCTATGCAGGCAGGATTATTTTTTTCTCTTTTTGCCTCTTTTGGCCTCACCCTTTCAGATGAATAGGTCTTCCCTGAAATATATCAAAAGACTGTCAAGCCATGTTCCACAAGGTAATGCAGCAGGTTGCTGCAAGTACTGGACTTTCCTAGCCATGAATCTTTCAACTCAGTACAGTTTTCAAGGCTGTGACACATCACCTTATCTTTTCTCTTTCAAGGTATCCCATCCATATTTAATGTTTCCTGGAACTTCATCTGTATCCAATTTCCTCTTCATATCTTGGTCTAAATAGCTGTCATGTAGCTGCCGTTCACAGGACTTTTATTCTGTTTCCTGGATTTTCCAGTGTTGGATGTGCCAATGCTTACATCTAGGAGCAAAACTTACCCAACAGTGTCCACAGAGGTTATGGAAATGATGTTTGATGTACTCCACCTCTACTAATCTTATTGACTAATGGTGAGTAATGAATGTAAAATATGTGATGTTCACATTGTAGAGATAACTTTGTAATGGAGGATAAGTATACCTACAAAAAACAAGAAAAAAATGGTAGATGTTTGATGCCCCACTGCACAGGCATCAGCCTGTTCCAGAGCTGGTTGAACTCTGGAGCAAGGAGACTTGACATGTGAAAGCTGCTCGGACTGTGGTGTTGCTTTTGCCTGTGATCTGTCAGCAGGGGGGAAATAAGCACTGGGTGTTTGAGGTCTGTAAAAAGTGTTCGTCTCCAATGGGATGCTATGGATGCTTCTGATTGTCAGACACCTAGCTAGAGCAGAGAAGGTGTTTGACTCTATGACCAGTAACTCTGAGCAGTAAACATACATTTAACTTTCTGATGGTGGATGAGATGAACCCCCATTGAAAACACAGGTATTCACAAACCTTAATGAAACTGCAGCAGCCAGAAGTCTGAATGTAGTGCAAAAAGTGCTCTTTACAAGGAACAGCAATCCATTCTACCATTACCCATAGCTAATTATGAGTTGTATTTTTCCATTTGAAAAGAAAAGATAAAATGAATGACAACAGGATCTGATTTTGTAAGCTCTAATGCATGAAGATGTCTGTATGTGAGTCCTGACGAATTTTACTGGAAAAACCCCAAAGTTATATAAGGCAGAAGTAAACCTGGAGAAGCATTAAATCAGTGACATCCAATGAAAGTTACTGCATACTAGTTTCATTGCCCAAGGACAAATAAGAAATAGAGTGTTCTGCACTGTCTGGGAAGGTCAAAGATGCACAAGGTTGCAGTTGTGCCAGCCACAGTCACAAGTCAAGAGATTGCTTGCCAGTGATGCAGTAGAGGCATCTGGAAGGTGCCAGCAGAGTTAGAGAAGGGAATAAAGCTGCTCTGTGGAGGTAGATACCCAGATGTTAGGCAGTGAGACCTGGATTCCCCTCCACAGCTAGGAGGAAAGAGGATGAAAGGATGAGCTGGCAGAGCAAACTTCCTGGTATACAATGTGCCTGAAGCCTGTGTGTTTTTGAATGTAGACTATTTAACTGCCTGCTGGATATTGTCCACATCCTTTCTCTGGATAACAAATCAGGTTAAGATCTGGTTTGTACTGTCAAAGACTCAAGTAAGAGAAATTGATACTGGTACCAAGAAAAACAAGGTTAAAAACAACCACCATTTAACTTACAGTGATGTTTTAGCTGATATATTTTTTTGATGGTGGTAACCCAGACGTCTACTAAAAAGTAGAATATAATGCTCTCTAAAAATACCAAATAGTCAAAACTATCACACTCACTGAATTACATTACTAGTAGCACTCCACACTAATATTACAATACTTGCCATGAAGCTGATCATACATGCATTTTAATAACTATTATTATGTCTGCTACTGCAACTCTAGGCACACTATGCTTTTATTGGAGTTTTTAAATAAGGTTGAAGGATATTTGAGTCATTCAGAGCAGACATTTTGTACTAGCTGCGGAGGAATTTCTAATGAACTGTTTCCTGATGAAACTTGAAGGCTTCTGACAAACAAAACATGACATTCACACTCTCTGACATAATTTTATAACTTCTCAAAACTTTTCTCTCATCTAGGCAATGGAGAACACTGATCTGGTCGTGTTTTTATCCTCTATTCCTCTCCTAAGTGAATCTTCTGGTACTTATTTCATCTTATTCCAACTCTCTGCTTCTTTTTCTTTCTTCTTAACATGTGAATAGAACAGTCCAGGAAAACCCCACAGATGGATCTTGGGTCAGGCACATGCTCTGATAATTTTGGTACCATCAGTAGTATTGCGAACATTTAATGCTTTCCCATTAACGCATCCTAATGTACTGCTTGACTGACTCAAACTCCTACTCTCCACCCTCTGTTGAGGTTGTCAGTAGAACTCTTTAGCACTGGTTTTATTCTTATTAGCTGGCAAAGCCTAAAGTTCAAGATTCCCTTTTGGAAGATTCCCTTTTGTTTGTAATGGTAGCAAAAGCCACTTGGGCTGTAGAACCAGAAGATTATGTGGCAATGCACAACAACCCAGACCCAGACAAGACATTGGTTATTGCTCTAACAATATCTGAGACTCACTTTCACCCCTCCAGCCTGTGTGGTCTTACATGGCATTTGTTTAACTTTTTCCTACTAGAGACCCAAAGTCAGATGTGTTTCTCTCAAATGCAAAGCATTCAAAACCCTTGGGGGACCAAATCAGGGATCTAATTTGGACACTGAACACAGGCCATCCACAGGAACCATTAAGTAAATTTCTCCTCAGCACTCCATGGAACCAAAATCCAGCAAAGATGATGGAGAAAAAATGTTTTTAAAAAAAGTCTCCATATTTCTTTTATTGGACCTAATTCAATGTCTACTTTTTTACCAAATTCTAGGTTAGGACAGAAGAAGAAAGAGTAATGTGGGTGTGGAGAAAACTCCATTATTTCCCTCTGTTCCAGTGGATACTCATGCCTCTTTAAGACAAAGTTGTTTCCACAAAGCACTTACTGTATGCTCCAATAATGGAGCAAATACAGCTGCATTAGTGTGGCTTGAGTGAAATAGTTCTGTCAAGATTACCTTGGGGTTATATAATGTCAGTGTTTACTGAACCTGGGATGAAGGTAGGACATTGTCTCCGTGCTGCTTCATTGCCCTGTAGGGCCTTGAGCTGTGCTCTGTCTTCAAGTTGTAGCATCTTCAGGCTCTAATTCCCTTCCTGCCCTTGCCTGACTAAAGCTTGGCCCTGATTTAAACGAGGCAAGGTGCTGTCATTAATGCAGCTGCCTATCGATGCTGATGACATGGGTAGTTTATTCTGCAGATGGTATTCAGAGTGGCATTGACTTTTGGTTTGCTCTCAGCACCTCATCCATTAGCTGAGCACTGCATCAGCAATGCTCTGACACTTGCTAAATTTAGAGCTGTTGGGATATTTTAGACAACTTCATCTGTTTTTGCGGCTTACAGAAAACATGCTTTTGTCCTACCAACAAAACAACTATTCTGTTTTTGTCTGCTTGGACATCTTTGGGAGGAGGAAAGGGCAGGACAGGACTGCATTCTTAGGCAGAAGTAGGCAGGCCAGGTGAGTGAGGCCAAAACCAGATTAGTGTACCCCATAGATGTTTGTCTGTTTTAAGGCAAGAGGGTTGTGGGGTAAAACTTTTAGAAGGTCTGAATATATTTCTTGATGAGTTGACTTCAAAGTGAAGAGAGTTTTCTAAAAACTAAAGAACAAAACCAGTTGGCACCCGGCTATAGAGCTGTAGTTTGCTAAGCAAGGAGAAGGGGAGCAGAGCTGTGATTTGAGAGGGAACTGAACTGGATCCTCTGTCTTAGGACAAAGCCTCCCAAATTACTCAGTGACAGCTTTGCACTAGAGATGCTCTTCTTTCCTTGGCTCTTTCTATTTTCATCTGCTTTCCTTATTTCAGTCAGAGATGACCAGAAGAACAACACAAGGTCCCAGGAAAGTAAACCCTTGAACAAATCTATGTGCAAAGCAGTACCTGCACCCCAGCCTCCCCTGCTGCTCCTGGAGCTGCATCCATGGTTCTCCATCTGTTCAGCTGCCCTCTGACAGCCCTTCTCTCTCCTCATGCTCGTCCTCCCTGCTGTTCAGTGGCCTCACAGCTGTGCTGCATCACTCCCGCTCTCACCACCAGTCCCCCAACAGATGTTCCCTTTCCAGTTTGTTGACTGGGATGGGGAAAGGTCACTGGCATGGCAAAGCAGAGAGGGAGACAAGTGATGTCATCTCTGACAGCTGTCCCTGCCCCTCTCCTCTATGGGGTCTGGCCAGGCAGGACAACAGGGACAGCTGTGCATCTGGGATCAGGCAGCCAATCCACCTGTCCCTTTCTTTGCCTCGGACACGAGTTAGCTAAGGTCTAGGAGGCAAATATGCTGTTGGTGGCAAATATGCACTGGGATTGCTGTGAACAAGGAGGTTCGTGGATTCTCTTGTATGTGCCAAAGCAAATAACTGAATCGTTGCTCATCCTGACTTCTCAGCTTTTTTCTGCCCCTTTATTACATATTTTGTAGGTTCTCCAAGTGGCCAACCTTCTTCGGGTATATAGGTTGATGGGATGGCATCGCAGTCTGGCTGCAAATGCCTCCTATCACCAGGGTTCGCCCTCTTCAATTTAGTCCCTATGGAAATGAGCCTGTGTGAGCACACTCTGAGAGGATGTGTCCGCCTACCTAAAAGTTCTTTGCCAGCATCAGTCATATCTGACAGAGGTGTATTTGTCTCAAAGATCAAAATGTCCTACAAGACTTACGAAAGTGCCTTATGGAGGAGAGTGGTGCATTCACAGAGGAGAGTCTTGTGCTACACTGGCATCAGAGAGTCACTAAGGTAAAGAGAACTGGAAATGCTGTTCAGGGGAATTACTTCTAGAGCGGAATCACTGCCATTCAGGCAAGAGGGGAAATTTCCTAATGACATGCCTACTTCCTTCTGCATTTATTTATAATATTGTTTATAGCAGTTACTTTTGTTTTGGTGTTTGCCACAAGGTGGCAAAGATGAAAGCACACATTTTCAGTGCTGTTCAAAACCAAACACTAAAAGAAAAGCACTCACAGGCTAAAGTAATACAGGCCTTGCACAGCTCCCTGCAAAGGCAAGTTTGGTTTAATGGAACATTTAAGCCATGTTTTGTGTGTTTTATCTAAATGCAGGAGTTCTGCAAAGGAGCCCACAGACTAAGGTATGTGTATAACTGGGGTCAGCTTGAATTCAGAAGCTTGTGGATAGCCCCCTCTTGCATCTGTCATCTGACCATTCACCAATTCTATCTTTTCTGTAACATATAAGGTGATCTACTGCATTATGGGTTAGTATCTCTTTGACTTTTCAGGTCATCAAAGACCTCTACCAGCACCTTTGGATTATAGAGATGAACCAGGGAGCATGTGAGGCTCCTGATGGCTGATGCTACAGAGCAATCCTGCATTAAACAGGAGATTAATGGGGTTCCCATAACCTGTACCAACATACAAGAATGTAACACTGGCTTTCTCTGAGTACTTTGTGTGTTATGATCTGTTTCATAATTTTTCCATCTGCCCCAGCTACCCTCATGGGACCTCCATCTCCCCAGCCCTCCTCCCTCTGTACTGCTCTCTAGCCAAGCACTGACTCTCAGGCTCTGCCGTGTGGGATCATGTCCACCATGAAATTGCAAGCGTTTGGGCCCAGCACTAGGGTAGGAAGGTGAGGACAGAGGAGGAGAGCAGGACAGAAGATTGTGTTTCAGTCCTGGCACGGGTGCAGATGTGCTGTGCCTCCAATGACACATTTTGTCCCTTGCCTTGCTGCAGAGATGCAGTGCAGTGGGTGCTGCTAATGTCTCCAGGAAGGAAGATGTGGCTCCAGGGATATCTGATCCAGCTGGGGCACAGGATCCATGGGGAAAGTGAGAGCAATGGGGAAATGAACCGCAACTCCAGCAGTGCTCAGTAGCAGCTCAGAAGAAGATTTTCCTTCTCACATAGCTGCAGATATGATATGTGCCTTTCCTTTTGCTAATTGTAAAACAAACAGAGAAACAAACAAACATCGGGGATTTTACTGATTCTCAGTTCAACAAATACCCATTTTCCAGTGGATGCATATATAATTCCTAGAATTTTTAACCAGCTGCCCTGCTGTCTGCTATTTTCAATTTCCTTCTCGTGATGTGGAGGTGCGCCCTGCAGATATGCTTTCATCTACTCCTTAAAGTAGGTGAGTATATCTCACTGTAAATTAGCCAGACTTTTTGCCATTTGTCTTTTGGAAATGATCTGTAGTCTTTTTATATGTGGCCCTTAGCTGCAAAACCCTCTTAAATCTTTGTCAAATAGGTAATAATGAAGAGAATACATTTTTATGCAGCATGGACCTTCTGACTGCAGCACACAGTTATCTCTTACCCTCCAGTGTTCCTGCAGTACATTGAACTGTCAATCATCCAATGACCTGAAGAGAAAAAGAGAGACAAAGAAGCTGAGGAAAATTCTGGTACTTGAGTGAAAAATGTGCTTAATGGCACACTAAATTAGCAGTATCTGCTTAATTTGGATCTGCTAAAACTGATGTGTTCCAAAGATACAGCCCTGCATTGAAAAATTCACATGCAGCAGAATGTGCCTTTTTTTAGCTGTTGCTACAGGTGTACACCTACATCCTTATCCACCTCACAGCTTTGGTGTCCCCTTGGACATTATGGATGCTGTGGTGCCTGTGAGGAACAGCCAGTGCATGTGTATCATGCACACCTCCACGGAGTCTGGGCACCTGCATCGCCTTCACCTGAAGATGCTGCAGGTGAGAGAGGCACCAAAGGGCGTGCAGAAGTCAACAGCAATGAGAGTATTCACTGGTGTTGACCAGCTGGTGGCTGCTGAGGACTGCAGCTGCCAAAGTCAGCTGAGAGCTGCTGCGTGTGGGTGGGTATTGGGGCTTCGGCAAAAGCATGAGGCAGACAGACGCTGACAGAGATTATGAGAGGGAGCATGGATGTGCTTGTTTCTGACAGAACATAGATTTTTAGAGGTATTGCAGCTGGGCTGCATTTCCAAGCACCAGACTCAAGACAGTCTTATCTCCAAGTTGGCCAAGAAGGACTTTTTCAGGACGGATTCTGGCCAGTGAGTGAGGCAAGTGAAGGATGTTGAAACATCCCAGAACAGGTTGGTTGTTTTGGCTCAAGTTAAGGTGCCCTACTGTGAGTATGAAGGGTCATATCACATCTTTCATGTCCTATTGGGAATTTCACTGAAGAAGCTGTGTTTCTGTGAAGATGAGCTGACCACAGAGCACTTTAGACCCTGTCTTGTGATGGATGCTCATTTTCTGAGTGTCCACAGGAGTCAAAGAACCTCTTCATGCTCCACACAAGTCCCGTGCTGGAGTTACCCTCTGTCATCTAAACCAGCCTGATGCCCTCTTGGCAGGCTCCAGAAATAACCTGAAGTCCACATCTGGTCAGTGAAAAGGAAGATCAGCAGTTTCAGTCTCCGGGTCTCTCAGTAAGATGCACCAGTGGGACTTATTTTTCTCTTCTTAAAGTGTCATATAAAATGTTTTTCACTGAAGTGCAATATTTAATACATAATTCACTGTTTGTACAAATGTCAGTAACCCTTTATGTTCCCAAAACTGAAATGCATCTTGTTTTTCTGACAACGTGTGCTGTCATCAGTACCCTATTTTAGTATTGTAGGATTTCCTCTGAAGGCTCAGGTCTGTGGAAATCTGGTTTCTGTGTTTAAGAAATCGCTGAAACAAGTGATGTGAAAGTGCATGCATTATTTCATGGGCATGAAAACAGGGAAGGAAAATATTAGCTCACACTTTGAGTCTTGTAGAGAAGTCTGCCTGTGGTTTCCTTCTTTTTGCTCATGAACCTGACTCATCTGCAAGTGCAAAGTTAATTACTCTCTTTATATGGACAAACCTCAGATCAATCTCTCTGTTCCAGACCCATCTGCTTGTGTCCAAATGAAATTTCAGCCTGTCTGTCTGGCATTTCCTCTTGATGTGTCACCCCCGGCTCCAGTTCAAGAAAGCTAAAATTCAGCTGTTCATCCTTCATCACAGCTCTTAGCTGTTATCAACAATCTCTCCCTCTTTTGGGGCAGCTCTGCTGTTTGGTAGGTTGCCCATATCTTGTATTTTTCCAAATATTTTGAATTTTCTGCTTGTTCTTTCCATCTTCACATTTAGAAGATACTTCTTAAGCATCCAGAAAAGTGATCTTTAATCTTCTGTTGAATCTCCCAATAAAAGTCTCTTTTGTATGAGGCTAAAAACCCCTCAAAAAACCAAACCAACAACAAAAAAAGGGAAAGCACCTCACGAATACCTAAAATTACTTGTGTTTCCTTTCCTAAGCTGAGGCTCAAATTATTCAGATTTTTTCTGAAATTTGCTAGTATTGCTGTTTGAGCAACAAGCTGGCACTTGTAAAAGCAGTGTGGTTTGGAATGGAGAACAATCCCATAATTTTCACCATAATTTCAACTACTATTTAGATAGCAAGAGATCTAGTTCTTCCTTCAAAGACCTCTCATGGCAAGAGTCTGATGGCAACAAAAGCACAAAATCAGAATGGAGAAAATAATTGTCCCCCATCTGAAATCAGTCCTTCAGATCCCTGCATTTAGCTGGGATTTGGCATCCTTCTCTGGCTGGGCAAGGGAGCTCTGCAGTTGTATTAGCTCTGTGTTGCGTGCCTCTGGATTTGTATGTTTTTTCCTTGTATGGGGCTTTGTGGCTACAGCTCCAATTTGCAAAGATCAGTGTTTTCTAATTCACTAATTTGCTTGTTGCTGTTTCCATGGTGCTCTCGTTTGGCAGGCAGGGAGCACTCTTAACAAGTGCACTGAAGTCAAGCTGGAATTAATTTCTGCTTCTCTCTGTTTGATTTCCTTGCCCCTCCAGCAGGGAGGTGTGGAAAGGGCTGGCAGAAGCATTTCTTCCAGTTTGATAGGAAGTAACTGAAGCTGGAAAAGGGGCACTCCTGCCCTCACCAACAGATCCTGCCCTTCATCCTACACCAAGCTTGTCCTGGGGCAAGAAGGAGGGTGAACCTTCCCACACTGACCTAATCCTGATGGATGAACTCTGATGATGGAGAGGGAAGGCACAGCAGAGATGGCAAGAAACATGTCAGTGAGGCACGGCAGAAAGGAGTGATGTTGACCTGGAAAACAAAGAGGCACCCCTGTGAACACAGACTCAGGGCAGGACTCGAGTGTGTCTGTGCATCTTCTGGGTCTGGTCCCCCATGAGTCTATGGAAAGGCAATTAGACAACCTGGTTAAGAAACCTGTTTCATTCCTACTCCTGATGTCAGAGTATTTACCCCTTGCAAAGATTGTTTTACTAAAATATATATTAAAATACTTTTTTGCACACAAGTCCTGAGTTTTCCAGTTACAGAACCAAGTAAGGTGTAATGCTGCCATACTGTCAGAACTAAAATTCCCATCGGTAAGCAGACTGCAACAGAACTAAATCCCTGTGCTTTCATTCTGACCAATGTGTGTATTTCTCCTTAAGTACTATTTGCTCTGTTTCCTCATTGACCTTTTTTCCTTTTTTTCTAAATCTGCAAATAGTGTTTATTTTTTTTTCAGACTTCTAAATTTACTTCTGTGGTACACTGCCACAGTGTCCTGGCTCTCAAAACCCCAGATATGGGCAGAATCTGGTTGGGAAACTGCCTAATGGAAAAGAACAGCAGAGCCAGGACAGTGATCATTCCCTTGCACTCAGCACTGGTGTGGCCTCACTTTGAATCCTGTGTCCAGTCCTGGGCCCTGACTACAAGAAGGGCATTGAAGTGCTGGAGTGTGTCCACAGAAGGGCAACAGAGCTGGGGAAGAGTCTGGAGAAAAAGTCTGATGAGCTGAGGTTGAGAGAGCTGAGGTTGCTTAGCCTGGAGAAAAGGAAACTCAGGGCGACCTAATTGCTCTCTGAAAATACTTGAAAGGAGGTTACAGTGAGGTAAGGATCTGTCTCTTCTCCCAAACAACAAGCAACAGGCCAACAGGACATGCAGCTTGAGGAAATGGGTCAAGTTGCACCGGGTTAAGATTGCATATTAGGATAAATTTCTTCACTGAGAAGGTGCTCAGACATTGGAACAAGCTGCCCAGGGAAGTGGTGGAACTCCATCCCTGAAAGTGTTCAGTAAATATCTAGCTGTGGCACTTAGGGACATGGTTTAGTGGTAGACCTGGCAGTGCTGGGTTAATGGTTGGCCTCGATGATCTTAGAGGACTTTTGCAACCTTAATGATTCTACAGCTCTGTCATCTCTCAGCTTCATGCTGCCGCTTGCTGTCATCACCCAGCATTCACAGCTGGTTTATCAAGTGTCTCTCCAGGTGACAGTGTTCACATCCAAAGCAATTTGAACTGACTTTAACAGTGAGATTTTGTGACATGGTATTAGATGCTTTGCAAAATCATGGTTGTATATCATAGTTGCTCTTTTGCCATCTTTCATACAATTTTTTTCGATTCCTTTATATCTACTCTCTTCTGTATTCTGTTTGCCTAGTGTTTTCCTCTCCTTCCTTCCATTTTTCTGAGACCTGCCTTGAGGTGATCGTAAGTGCGGGATTCTTTGCCCCTCCCTCACCCAAATAATAATGATTATGTTATGTTTCCACATATTTCCTTGGTTAATAAATATATTAAGAGAATTTGTTAAATACACAGTACATGTTGCTAAGTCAACTCCCCATCTTGT
The DNA here is from genome assembly GCA_013397175.1 of Platysteira castanea. NCBI lineage: Eukaryota > Metazoa > Chordata > Aves > Passeriformes > Platysteira > Platysteira castanea. The sequence goes on from VYXC01001251.1 coordinate 275,083, forward strand.
AGCACAATCCTTAATTATGTAAATAATCACCCCTCAAATAGTCCCTTTGGGTTCAACTGCAGTACATGGACAAGGGAGGATTTCTTATTAAACCTTCAAAATTGGGTCCAATGTACAACATAATGAGACTATATTATGGTAATGATGCCTGCCAAGGTAAAAATAGGAGAGGCAGATGGTAGAGGAGAGAAAAATGCTGAATATTTATCCCATTAACAGTGTGAACCAGTTTGAGTCTTAAAATGAGGGCAGGGAGAAACAGCATTGTAAATCCTTTTCCTTGGGGGATCAGTTTCAGGTTTTCTTGGTCATTAATGGTCATTAATTCCAATAGCAGCAGTATCTCCACTTCTATTATGAATAATACCACATGAATGATTACTGTATGGGTTCCTATTTTCAGTTTAGTTCCTATGATCAAATCTCTATTACAATTCCATGTACTTATTTCTATTAAAAAACCCCAAATGAACAGTGCAGGTAACCGAAGCCTCTCGTTAAGAAGTTAGCAGTATAGCCTTTCTCTTGCAAATTTGATTTTCTTGATAGCAATCTCCATTCTGCAGCTCCCTTCTTGGACAGAATTCTTTTGGGAGGTGGAGAGGAGTCAGAGGATGACAACTCTCTTCAGAGTTTTCACTTTAAGATCTCATTGAAATGGAATTTGTGAAGTTCATGTGATCCTCAGGTAATTTTCTGGGTTGGCCAGTGTCACTTTGCCAGTAACATGGTCTGTCGTCTAGCCAATGTAATTAGTTCTCTGTACAGGGAACGAATATGAAACTTTGAAATCCAAGCTCTAAGCAGAGTGCAGGATCAGTGTGAAAAGGAGCAGTGGGGATATATTATTTCACTGGACTGTATTACTTCTGACAGCATTGAATAAACTGATGGTGAGAAACACAAGACTGAAAATGGGGTGATCTCATGGTATCCAGAGCTCAGATGGAGAAGAGCAAGAATCTTGCCTTGTTTTCTTTCATGTCTTCATGACCACTCAAACTCCTGGTTCTTCTTTCTGTTATCCCTTTCAAAGTGAGTCTTCTCCCACCCTGTGGTTATTGAAGGGTTGCATTGCCTTGTGCTGCAAAACAGGGAAGATCTAACCTCTTCTGGTTTCTGCCCACTATTCCTGGTCAGTTCTTCCCTTTCAACAAGCCAAGTGGCTGCACTGTGGCAGAAGCCTCTAAAAGAGCAACTTTCAAGTTTCCTTTTCTAATTGGACTGGCTTGGTTACCTCTACAGAATTTGCTCAAGGTCCAGGAGGTGCAAGATCCGTTAAAGACTCAGGATATTCAACACAGCACAGTGGTTTAAATCCAACAGTCACAAAGCCTGAGAAGAGTAGATGTGGAAGTTTTAGCAGGATTTTGTCCAAGCTGAAGAATGTGAAATTGAAGGAGATGACAGTTATTAGGTGTTGGGATTATTACAAAAATAATAAGAAATAATAGAAGCCCTGTGCAAAAAAAAAAAAAATGACACTATACCAAAGATTGTTTTTTAATCAAACTGCTTTTGATTAACTATGTTTAAAAATGTATCATATAGCAAAAGGTGTGAAGCTGATCATTGGATAAGTAACATAAATAACTTTCAGTTCTTGAAAGCTGCTCAGTTTCCTTAAGTGAAGTATTCACATCTTATTTCAGGGAAATAAGGGTTTCCATTTAATTTTTTATTTCTTGCTCTGTAAGCTAGATTTTCTTCTCATTTGTGCAGATGCAGGTCTACTGCAGTCAGAAAGACTGCATTTTATTCAGAAGTATAAAATAGCTGCATTAAATGCACTTGTTAGTAAAAGAAATCTTCTGCCATGCCCTGTCTCTTTCCATCAGCTTACAGTCTCCTCTCTATGGTGAAATAATTTCTTGACTGCACATAGATGGTAAATATTTAATATATTCTGCACTATCTTATATTTTCAGGGATGTAATTTTTTTTTCCAAATTCATTTTAGGGAAAGCAGGGATGCAATTAGATGTACAGCTTGACTGTGACTGAGTGACTTAAAGTGGTCAAATTTTACAATACCAAATGTCTGTGCAAGGCCAATCAGCCCTAAATTAGTCCTTCTCTGGGACCTTTCATGTCGAGATTAGTCTTAGAGCAAGTATTTATTTGTTCAACATCATCATCTAAAAGTTTATGTGCTTTCTCAGTAGAAGAGCTAGATAACGTTGTGGTGAGCAGCAAGGCATGAAGTTTGGCTCCCTGAAAGGGTTTGGGAAACTGGAGACTTGGAAACTTTAAGGTGAATTGCTGGTTTAGAATTTTTTTCAATGCTTTGGTCATTTGAGACATCACTTTATCTCCCTTACTTTTTTTTAATTTCCTTTAGTCTCCCTCTCTTTCTCTTACATAAAAGCAAAGGAAAAGGGTCACAAAGGGCTATGGCTCAGTTTCTCTATGAGGCAGGTTGGATTAACAGGAGAAATGAAAGAGCTTTGTGCCTTGTTCCTCCTTTTCATAAACAGATGAAAATTAAATGACACGTATTCTTCGTTTTCAATAGCCAAACCTGAAATGATAGATTTCCATCAGGCTTAGTTTGTTTACTGGTGCGTAGGCCACAGTGTTTGGAGGTCATGTTGTGAACAGACTTTGCCTTGAAACTGATGCGTATCTCACACTTGCTGCTTCTTTACAGTGAAGAGACGGAAAATCAGCATTTGAATTGAAGAATGTCTTGTATTTCAAGTAACCCTACCCTGCAGAGAGTTTCTTGTCTGTATTTCAACAGGCTGATTATTATTACTGAAAGCTGCCGAGACAGTAAAGTTTGTGGATGTGCTCCTCCTTGTCAGAATGAAAGAAGATGTTCAGCTTCCATTTCTCTAGGCTTGTACTATAGCTCAGAGTGACAGAGACACAGTGACTGAGATATTTGCAATAATAAAATAAGAGAGTGTCAGCACCAGGTCACCAGGGATGGGAAACTGTGTTGCTGAGGGGTCTCTCTGATGAATAAATTCAAGCAAATTTTAAGATCTGAGGAGAGATGCAAATAAGTACTCGAGATCCCTGTATGACCCGTAGCGTGAACTGAGCACATAAAGAAAATTCATGTGATGGTTAAGATCCCAAATTCACTGTTTACCTACTACGTGCCAGCATGCTAAATATTTATTTGCTATTTGTATGCAAACGTGTGATAGAACACACTGGTGGAAGCCCATATGATCATCGTCTAACTGTTGTTAGTCCAGGGTCTCTAAGTCCTGTGAATAAAACAGCTTAAGTATAATTTCTGTCCAATTTTTTTGCTGTTGCTGCATGAAATAACCTCTAACAGCATTAGGCTAATTTGTGCTATCTCCTATAATGGATAGTGAAGTGCATTTATGGGTAGAAAAGCAGTCCTAGTTTGACTTCCCTTCCCTGAATGCAACATTCATTCTTCCTCCCTTTCAGGAGTGAAGAACAAAGTGCTGTACAGCAGCTTCTTGCTGATGTCAGAGTGCACAACAGTTATGTCTGCAGCCTAGTGAGGCAAGTTTTTTGTCCCATTTGCACATGAAGGTAAATCCCAACTACTAAGGAAAGGCACAATAATGCTTTAATTATTTTTATTTTATATTCAGAAACACCTCTGTTAATAGAAACTTCAGTGTAGGTACTGCAAACTGAGCCAATGTGATAAGGGAGATACAAGACAAGATAAGCATGGTAACCCACAATGATCTTGTTTCCAGTCATGTTTCAAAGATACCTGTCACTGTGAATCTGAAAAGACACATCTATGCTTTCAAATGCTTTGGGTAAAGGTCTGGTCATGATGTCAGAAATGTGTGGGCGTTTCAGGGAACCAACACAATTCAAAGGACAGACATCAAAACACATTTTTAACTATGTGGGACCTGCTTCCCCATTCCCATATGTTTAGTAGATCAATATTAGCTCCTCTACAGTCAATAGAGCTCACTGATGTAAAACTGCTGTGTGCATGCTCTTAATGATTCATAGTTTTGAATCCTGGCCAGTTCTATAATTCAACCCTCACAAAAGCAAACAACCTCCTGCCAATCTGCCCTTTCTTCTCTCATCCTGTTATTTGTTAGGTGTCTGTAGCCCATTAGCTGGCTTACTATGGTATTAATAAGTGATATAATTATTCATAGCCAGATCTGCTGATAAGAAATCGAATGCTCTGGTAAACAACTGACTACTTTTTTTCCATGACATCAACAACAAAGTCAAACAGGGTACTGGAAAAAGGATAGTTCCCAGGACCATGCAACAAGATTGCATAGATATGTAGAGGAGGTCAAAAGCTGCTTTCAAAGCACTGATCAGAAATGTTCTGTGTCATTTCCAGCAGTCTCATATCACCGTGCCTTCAGCTCCCACCAGTGACATATAAACTCATATGGCTGATCACTCCATGCCAGGACTGGCCACCAAGGGAACCTGTCTGATCCCACCAGCTTTTCCTCCATAAAACCAGAGCCTCAGGGTATAGGAAAGCACAAGTGGCTATTGGATTAATTTCTGATACTTCCCTCCAATGCCAGTCTTGCAAGTGCTTGCTGCCCCTCCCTGGCTAGGAGAGTGCATTTTGGGGAAGCTCTCTGCATACTACAGGACTGGCTGAGCAGGTGTCTGTCGACACCCAGGGCTGCTTCTCACTGCTGCTGACTCATCTGCCAGTCACAGTGGCATGGGCACAATCCCCACAGTTAGAATATGTGTGGTATGAAATATATGTGTGTTTTACATTAGATGTGCTTTACATTATTGTGATTTCTCTGGTTTTGTTAGGGTTGTGTCATCAAACCCTTCCTCTCCTCCCCTTTCTTTCCCCAGTGACTGCCTGACTATTAACTGGTCTGGAGGCTGAGATTAACTGTGGTTAGGCAATTGAAAACTCTGGTTATTGCTGGGCACTCTTGGGCAGCTCTTCTTGACAAAGTCAGTGCCATTTTTAATGCTTAAAATAATTTAAACTCCTTGTTCCTTTTTGTTTCTTTGAATGCCCTAAATGGCTTAGTGCAAGGACACTTACAGGGAAACACCTCTCAGTGATTGATTCCCATTTTATGTTTCAGGTTAATAACAATGATTTTCAACAGTAGTTCAGAGGTTAAGTTCTGACATGGCCCTTACGCTGTCTCGTTTCCTGGGTTATTCCTGGTCTTGCAGCCTTACTGCTTTTTGGAGGCTAGTAGTTCTATGCAGAATGAAGATAGTTTTCTAAGTCCTCTCTTTGTCATGTGTCATGAATGTCCTTGATCATTCTTCTGGCATCTTGTCCAATCAGTCAGTTACCCTTGCTCCTCAAAACATTGGTTTGAATTTTTTCTCATCTTTGAGTTCTCGGTGCTTTTTATGTCTTCTTTAGATGAAAGAACTTGTCACTGGCCTTGGCCTTGCTCTCTGAAAGCAATAACACCAGGTGAAAAAAATTACTCAGAAACCATCTTTTTGATGAGTTTCTGAGTAACTGTCTTGCTCAAAGTCATTTTTGATGTGTCTGGCATCATTTTTTATGCCTTTTTCAGCACTAGGTTTTTCAGCACCTAAATTGCAACTAGTTCTGTAGCTGGTATTCAACTTCTCTGTGTTGCCTGCACAGGTAATCATCCTGACAGCAGGCCACATATTTATTTTTTAAATGTGTCCTAGGATCTATTATTAAATCCCTAGGGCTTCCTGATGAAACTTCTGTTTTGCTAGGTGGGGAAACCTTAGAACTTACACTCCTTTCTGTGAGTTCCCGGATATGACTCTTCTGATCTGAAGGTATCTCTGAAGGATCCTGATCTGTGGTATCTCAGAAGGTCTGTCTGGGAGAGATCTTGTGTCTGTGGGCTGTCAGCACATGGCATGTTTGAATGGGTCTGTTTACAGGTGATTCACCTCCTTGTGAATATCTTTTGTCATGACTTTCCAAAAAGATTAGAGCTGTATTTGCCTAGTGCTGAACTGGAACTTCAGCATCAACATTAGCAAAACTTCTGTTGAACAGAGGTACTCTGAAAACGCCTCTCTCCCAATCTTGACCATTCTAGATCTTAACCTGGACTCTTCAGCGCAGAATTTTTATGTGTAAAACATAAAAAATGAAAATTAAAATATAAGGAGAAATCTAGAATAATTTTTTTGGTGTTGTAATTTGTTCCATGTCAGTTTCTACTAGTTTCTAGTTTTCTGTCTTGTAATATCAGCAAAGGCATCCTTTATTGGAGAACCAGAGGGAGTATTTAGCAAAGGATTGCTTTCACTTTGTAGCACTAGAGTACCTCCATAAACAGGGACAGGGATTTGATGGTGTCCTTGGGCTAGCATCCTTTTTCCCCAGAACATATCTTCTCCCGTAGACCTGACTTGTAAACTCATTCTTCTCTACTGACAATCTAATTGCATCACCCTCACCCTGGCTGTAACATCTTAGGTGGGCATATATGAACTTCACTGGGTACAGTATGTTTTTCTGTAAGGAATACATATGTAGGCATTCACCTTAAACATTCTAATTATTAACGATGATGTTCCACTAATGTATCTCTTCTCGTCTTGAAATTTTAAACTTTTTCCCAAGAGCATGAATCTCCATCTCTTCCTTCTCTGCCTCTTCCATCGTACCTGTTTTGAAAAATAAATTTCTTAATCCATCTTGTTTAATTCTTGTTCTGCTCTTTAACTCTTTTCAATGCTAGAACGCAGGAAGTGAGAGGTCAGATTCTATTCTCCGTGAGTCTTTCAGCTGTCATCAAGAGAAGCAGGATTAGGACCTGTTTAGTCTGAGCCATGAGCTTTTGACAGTTAAAACTTTTACCTACAAAACCCCGATGGCACCTCTGGGACTTGACTTGGTGGGGCTGAAGACCATCATCTTAAAAGTAAGGATGGAGCACAAGTATTTAATTTATTCCTCTGGGATTCCACTCTTTTCTTCAGGAAAATAGAGGCCATTGTCAGTGTTATTTTGCTCCCAGTTGTTTCAAAGATGATCAAAGCGGAAGTGATATAGACACTTGCTCAGAGAAAGATATAACCTGTTCCGTGGACTTTTCTATGGTATTGATTTAACAAAAGGTGTCTGTCAAGTGGCAGGGTGAGTGGGTGGGCCAGCACAAGATGACTTTCCTGGGCACATACATCCTAGCATTTCTGAGAAGAGTTTTAGCAGCTCATTTCTGAGTATGGAAAACAAGGTGGAACGAAAGGGCAGGTGGCTTGCCCAGTGAAAGGCTAAGGATAACAAACAATACATGATTTACCTGGATTTAGGTTTCAATGTTGTGGCAATTTGGGTATGAAATCTTATCAGCTCTTACACTAACATCTGATTATTTTTTTTCTAGAATGATGCTTATGTTCTGGAAAAGCCATTATGAAGTTATTGTTTTATTTTAATTTAATTTAAAGCCATCCACCCTTTTATAATATCAGCCTCTGAATCTTACTACTGAGTGATAGTCATTTGGGAAAAAAAAGAGGCCTGATAATTAACTTAGTTTTGTGTATTTATCCACACACAAAACAGCAAGAGATTTGAGAGGACTGTTCCCTCTGCTTGTTTGCTTTCCAATTGCCAAATGTGCCATCTCTTCTGTTCTCCAAAGGAAGCAGCAGAGGTTGTAAGTCATGCTCAGCTCTTGCATTGTGCTCTGCATGTGTATTGCATTCAGTATGAAATACTGGAAGTAACAAAAAGTCTTTTCCTTAAAACAGGGAAAAGTTTGCACAAGTATTTATTAGTTGTAAGCAGTGCTTGAAGTGGTGTGATGCCATAAGAGACCCCACCTGACAAATAGGAATTTCATAGGAAGAACTTTGGGACAACTGTTCAAGTCAGATTATTCAGTAAAAAAAAAAAAAAACAAAAAAAAAACAAAAATCAAAAAACAACATTAAAAAAATTGTGGTACTTGTACCACAGGTGGCTTTAGAGTGGGGGTGAAGCTGGACTGCAGCTTTCCTCCCAAGGGAAGGTGTGTGGCAGGGCTTGGACCCACTACATCCAGAGCAAACAGGAGGTTTGCTGGGTGGGAATGGGTTACAGTGCTGAGGCCTGAATCACAGGGGAATTGCTGTGAGTGTTCATTCTTGCAGGATGCAGGTGGGCAGAGCTGGCTGGTGGTCTGGGACTGTTTATCAGAAGACTAAAGACAAGTGGATGCTGGAAAAAAATTCAGGTGTTTGATCCTCAAGTACCAGCAAAGCTGCATTTGGTAGCAGGTGGCCTCATGCTGCACTTACAATTATTCGACTCTTCCCTGAGCATGCTAGGAAGATAAAGCATGTCCACAGCCCACTGTCAGGGGTTAGACAACAGGCTGAAACTTATCCTGAGACATCTCATTTGTATGCTCCAGCCTTGTCTGTCTATTGCATTATTTATTCCTGTGGCTTTTCCCCTTTAATTTCACTTTTCAGAAGCTCAATTTTCCCTAGCTATCATTCCGTGTTGTGCTGTATCATGAGTCATGCCCCGTATACTGAGCAGTAATAGTGCGTGCGAAGAGAATTGTACCAGCCAACATATCCGAAGAAAACATCATTTTTGGAAAGTGGAATCTGCCATGTTGCAGCAGAGCTAGTTTCAAGCTCCCAATCTTAATGAAATTGCTACCTGAACTTTTTTCCCCTGGATTTATTTGCAGTTCTTTGAGATTTATTTCCAATTCCTGAAAATGTGACACGTGATTAGTGCAGCCTTAAAAGACATCACAGATCATTGCAGAACAATTCTTCTCTGTAGCCAGCAGGACCGTAATTTGTATAATGTCCACTAAATGACAGCCCAGTGTGTGTGAACCTCAGTCACAGCTGCTTTGCGTGTTATCACTCTTTCAAGACTTAGAATGAGCCAAGTGATGCATAAATGGTGTTTATCTTTGCATTGCAAATATGTCTGAGAGCTTATTATGAACTTCTCCAATTTCCTCGAGATGGATACTTTAGATCAACCTGGCTCCATGTGCTCTAGCCTAGGAGCTGAACAGGATATTTATGCAAAAACTGATTATTGCACCAAATATTGAACTTTGAATAGAAGTCATCAAAGACTGATCAAAATTTTTATTCAGTGGGAATTAAAAAGTCATAACTGGATTCTTCACACATGTAGCAGAGGAACCTCTTGGCAGCTCCAAGAGGTGGGTGGATGTCTTTTTATTAAGCCATCCATCACAACTCAGAGGTGACCCTTTTTTTTTTTTTTTTTTAATGAAGGTGAAAGGGTAATGACTAATTTATCTGGAAACCACCACTCTGGGACCAAAGTCTGCTCCAAGAGGTAACTTCCAGGAGGCCCTGACCTTTGATGGCTGCATTCCAGGATTCACTAAGAGATGCACATTCAGGACACAGAGAAAATGAAAACTTAGTCCTGGTTGCCTCTGCCCTAGTTTAAAGACCGTGAGTTATTCGGTAACAGGCAGGAGAGAAATTTTGAAAATATGACTGTGTCTGAAATAAAATTACAATTCTGTTTCTTCCTTTCTTCTGGATAAAAACAATTCATAGCCAGCTGATAATATACGTAAATTTAATTAATTTTTTCTCCTGGAACCCTTTTCCTTTCTCAAGTTTCCTCTGAGACCAAAGGGGTTTCTTTGGGCAGCTGCTCCAATGGCAAATTTGGATTGTGACTGCAGCATAGTGTGTTTTCCCCTGTGTCACACCAGACCTTGGCTGAAAATCCAAATAGTCTTAACAGGGAAGAATAGCAGACCCTGCATACAGACACCACATAACCCTGTAGCCCTACAGCATCTTTAAACATCTAAGTATATAAGAAGCAGCATCCATTGCCATGTTAATTTTTTTTTTAATGCCGTTTTCTTACAGAAATGGCACTTTGTAGAAGTGGAAGTTGGGATTTTTGGAGTTTCCAACTCAGAATATGCCATCAGGAATTTTTTTGCATTTTGCATGGGTATGGTACATCAAATTTATGTAGCAGAGAATGCATTGAGCTTAATGAAGAGGTAAAAGAAACCCATGTGAAAACTGATTGCAGTTAAAATATTGTATGCTGGTCAAATCTTATCTCCCAATGACTTTTATGAACGCAGGTTTTTTATTGCTGAACATGGTAAAAAGCATTTAATCCCCAGTTGTTCTTAAGACAAGACTTTTCAGAGGAAAGTCCTCATAGGAATCTTTTTGGTATTTTTAGATTGTGGGCATGTTTTATTGTGTTGTGCTGGCTCTTCAAAGCAGTCTGTTTCCTCAGTTTTTTTGGCACCTCCTTCAGAAAGGACATAAAAGCAGGAGGTGTTGCAGTCATTTTGTCTAGCCAGTAAAAAACCTCACTGTGAGTCTGCGGCAAATCTGGGAGAGGTGAGTGGTCAGCAGGAGCTGCCCAGTGCTTCCTTTACACAGAGGAAAGCTTGTGTGAAGAGAAGGATGGTGGAATTGTTGGCAGCTGTGCCAAAAGCACAGAATGGATAAAACCAGCAAAAGATAAAATGAGAGCTCGTGCAAGTCAGCAGCTGCAGAATTCCAGGATATATACCTGCAGTGTCTTCGGAGTCTAACTGGGAGAGGAAACTTTGTCACAGACACACATAATGCAATCACTGCCTGAAACATTCTTCTTTGGGAGCCTCAAAGATGCTGCTGTTTGGCTCCTACTGCTTCATCTGTGTAGTACTGACAAAGCTAACATAATTAGGAGGAAAGGAAGAGCCAGAGGTTTCCAGCTGAATAATTTAAAACAATAAATAAACTGGGATTATCGCTATAAACATTTTTCTCCATTCTTTTACTGTTTTTTTCTTTTTACCTCATAACTAATTTTCTACTTTCTATCTTCATCAGCTAAGATTTCTCGCTCAATTTTTCTTAATACCAGTCCAAATCTGTTGCCTATCACCTGCTACTTACTTTTGAATGAAGAGTCTGTCCACATTTTACTCATTTCAATTAACTGTCATGCTTAAATGATTTTCTCCAATCCTCTCTAACCCCAAGGCAACTCCTATCTGCTGTCTTGATAGGTGATTAATGACTTTCCATTCCTGGAACCAAAGTGAAAGACAAAAGAGAGATAAGACAACCAAGAAAAGACTCTTTTCTAACCTTTCTTTCACCTCAATCATTTCAGGAAGAAAGACAAGAAGAGTAATAAATGTTTCACTCTTCTTCAAGGAACATCAACTCTGTTGGTGCCCAGTGTTAATTATCTGAAAAATATTTAAATGAGGGAACACAACTTGAAAAGATAAAGTTCTTCTGTCAAGTTGGACTGGTGGCACAAAATAGATTTCTTCTGTGCCTGTTGACACTGTTACCACCACCTTCCTTTAAGCTCTTATGTTGTTCCCCTCAATCCAGACAAGCCTACGAATAAGAGCAACACTTTTTATGGGTGTAACGTTAGAGGTAATCTAATTCAGTCTACAGTGATTTATAGAGCACTAGTTGCTGCCCAGTGTCTGTCTTGTGGTAACAATGGACTCTAGAGGTACAAGACTCAAAGGGCTTTACAGTCTTAACTCACTTACCTTGTCCCATGTTTAATGGATTTTTATCACCCTTGTCTACTTGTTCTCAGCCTTCAGTAGCACGGATGAACACAGATCCAAACATCCCACAGAATACAACCGTTGTTCTGATATTCCACACAGGAAGCAGGATATTAAATTGATCCATAAAGTCTTCTTGCTTCCCTTCATCTTCTCTAGGGCAAACTCAAGCACCCAAACACATCCTGCCTATTTCAATGATGACCTGTCATGTTGGGCATTTTTGCAAGTGCTTGACTATGATTTGGCAGTCACCTGTGGCTTTTACACACTTGAAGGCTCCTTGTGCCATTTCCTTTATGATGAGAACTGCCTCCATCCCTGAGCACCACATAATCTGATCAGCTGAATGTCAACTGGGCCCTCCTTCCTACAATAAACTCAAACCCATGGTTAACTCCCTTATTTCTTGGCCTGCAGCTGAGAAGAGAGCAGCTCTGTGCAAAGCTGATGATTCTGTTTTGGGAATACGGGACTTGTGGTGATGTAATAGACTTGAGACAGGTTCTCAGGAAGCAGGAACAGCATATTTACTTTATTTAGGGGTCATTTATATCCCTGTTTACAGTTCCTGCTGGGACTCCCACTGTGTAAGGGAAGCTTCGAGCACGGCTTTGGTATCACCTACACTTATTTGGTTTTACTCAAACCAGTTTGTTTAATATTAGTCTGTATCTGGTGTGCCGAGGGGTGGATCACATAAGCTGGTTAACAGGTGTCACTATTAGAGCAATGAACCCTAAAAGTAACATCTGTCTCATCCTACTCAGGCTCTCAGATGATAATTACACACCTGCTACATATCTCATTAGCACTGCCAGCTCTTCCTTCCTTGGCAGTGGGGGTGGGGGGAAGGCAAGGCATTTATCCCACCTGTGTTTGAGTTTCTACTAAGCAGGTGGAATCTTCATCTTTTTGTGGGGAGACTTAGCGTCTACAACACTACATTAGATGCTGCTTATCTACTTTGCTTGACTGGTCTGAGACCAAAACCACAGTGATGTTCCTCAAAAAAGGGTGAGATCTTACTTACAAAAGGGAATATCTTTGAAAGCTGGCTATGAAAGTGGTATTACTCTGAAGGGCTAGGGGGTATCATCCTGATCTTTAAGTCAAAACATGCAAAGACCACTACCTGGTGATGCGTGCCTTCAAAAAAGGACTTTTGGGGGCTGAGGATGATCTGGCTTAGTCTGGAGGTGGATCCACCATGAGAGCAAAAGTGACTATTCCTATTACCTTTACCACCCAATGCTGCACTGATCTGGCAGGCACAGTTCACTCACAGAGACAATACTGAAAGCAAGAGGCTCCTTTGATGCCTCTGGCCTGCTGCAGATTGTTTCATTAATTGCTAGAATTAAATGTGACTAGTGAGCTAAATCTATGAGGGGTGTAATTGGAGCACTGAAGCAGGAGGACTTCTTAAAAAGCACTTAAAACTCAAGAAATTAAGGCGCTTCCTTCTCAATTAACAGCCTCCACATAACTGAATTCTGAGGGGGGGAGTACAGTACAGTGCAGTCAGATGAAGAACTGTGTGCCTGCTCCAGAATCTGAGCTCTCAGCTGATGTGTTACGGTAACTGGGTTTGTGTGTTGGGGGGCGCGTTATGCAGAGAAGCAGACTACTTTTACAACCTTTACTAACGTCGCATAAGCTAACATAAAGGCCACTGTGATTTTTGAGAAACCAAGCTATAGCATCATGACCTGTGAATACAGTACGGACAAACCTGGGTGGGTGCTGCCTGACCCCAGACTGGGAAGTGGTGCTTTCTGCACAGCTCATTGACCCTGCACTCCAGCCCTGCTGCAGGGTAGCTGAGACCCAGCCTGCAAACAAGGCTTCATTGTCTGCCTGTAGATACGGATAGGCCCAGCCTGCCACCTTTTGTTTGAACAAAATGCATGTAAGTGTGCAGGATACAGAAGTTGTCCCAGTTAACATTGCCGGCTTCCACGTCCCATTGCATCCCATCCTGGTACTTGAGTGGAGAATCAGCATGGATCCTTGTGGTGTGTCTGGGGTCTTCAGAGAGCAGAGCCTTCCAAGTGATGGGGAGGATAGCAGTGCTCTTGGTGCTGCAGTCTTCAGTAAGAAATGTCTTTCTTCCAGTCTGGGTATGTGGGAACTTTTGCACCCCAAAGGAAAACTGTAAGAAATGCCTTAGCCTCCAATGAAGATTTAAGTACAGGAATTAAACTAATTTTCTGTTCTTTCCATAAAACACCTGTGAGTTAGTTTCAGGATGTCAGTAAAGCAGATTTGCCTGCCAATTGTACTAATAATATGTATTACAGTAACCTCTAGAAGCCACAGGACTGCATGCACCTCTGCAGGAAAACTACAGCAGGCAGTTCAAAAGCTGCAGGTATAAGATGAGGGGTAAGAGTAAGCTATTAATTTTGTCTTGGACTATTTTTGTGTATTTACCATTTTATTTATACGGTAAAATGCTACGAACTATATAAATACCAATAAAACACCCCTCCCCCCCAACCCCCTTGCCCTAGTGGGCTTTTCTAGACTGTCACACCACAGCAGTAGCTATCAGTTTAGCTACTAGTAATTAGATGAGTTATCTTGTCCATGGCTGTGCTGGCCATATCCAGCCCTGGCTGAGATACAGGTACACCAATGGGGCTGGATGATGCTGCTGTACCTTGGGTAATATACACAGAAAGCACCACCTGTGGCAGGAGGAGAAAAGCCAGGGAGAGGAGACTCTTGCAAGACTGAGCAGAAAGACTCAAGGCAACAGCTGATTAGGATAAGTGAGTGAAGGAGAAAGCAGGAGAGGTTTGCATTCACTTTGGATTTCTTGAGCCAAAATGTTGAGATACAGAGTAATAAAGAATGTAGATGGGCTAAAACCAGAAGCTGTTCTTCCATGTTTAGTATGACTCATGCAGCACATGGGCTTCGAGACACAGACTTGTTCCAAAGGCTCAAAATAAGGTAGGTTTCCCCTTTCCATCCTTCATCACATGGAAGTGGACCCTGTCCATCCCCTGTGCTGGTGGGGATGGGGCTCACAGAAGGCCCACATCCCTTTGAAAGATGCTTTTTCAAACGGTTCGGAGATGTCCATGTGGGAAGGCTGCTGAGCCAGGGCCGATGCCAGACTTGCCTTTTTTGGGACAACTGGCTTGACCGCAAACACTTAACAGAGCAGATGCATTGGATGGGCCTGACAGGTTTCTCCTGGCAGGACAGAGTGGGACTCAGTGGGTGGAAAATGATGGCTGGTGAGAAAGGTGCTGCAACCTGCCCAGACAGGGAAGGACCAGGAGCACAAGAGGTGAGTGACACCTCTCAGGGAAGCACAAAGAACCCCCATTTTTTGCTGTCCAGTTTTTAACACTGTAGGGGCATGCAGGAAGGCCAGACTCCAAGGTTTTGGGGGATGCTGCTTTGTTTGGCTTCTGTTTTCCTTGGGATTATTTATATTATTATTATTATTATATTCTTCTGCCAGACACAAGGGCAAGAAGTTGCCAGCCAGCAAGTGAACTGGCATGACCCTTGGAGTGAAGAGTGGCTGGAAAGACAGTGGCTGAAGTGAAGAGGTGGCTGGCTCTGTTGGCATGGGGTGGGTATCTGGAAAGAGCCCAGAGGTCTGCTTTGCAACTGTGCCCAGGCACCTGCAGGGCTGCCCTTGGAAGAGAGCAAGGGGTGGGATCTGCTGCTGTAGACACCCAGCCCTGCTGGGGAGAGAGGGCTTCATGGAACAGACAACACACATTGAAGGGTTTGCTTCAGTACTACTGCTGAACTGCTTCTGTTAAACATTGAATTTTACCCACAGCTACGTCTCATTTTTTCCCGTTTGTGATGCAAAGCTGAAACAACCCTCATGGTCTCTCAGTTTTGTGTTGTCAGCCTCTGACCCTGTCAGCAGGCAAACTGCTGGTAGCATAGTAATTATCCAGATGTTGTTTTGCTTCATTCTAACAAAGGTAGATTTAGGTGTGCTTCTCATGGTGTGCGTGTGTGACTGATTAGCACTTTTTAAAGCCTCCTGGCTTCCTCTCCCTCAGGAGTCCCAGGAGAAGTTCTTTATTTTCAATATCTCATTATTGTGAGGCACCTGGGTCAAAGCAGTATGATTTACATGATGTTCTGACAACGTTTTCAGGCTGCCACTTTGTACCTGTCATGCAGTCCTCTCTTTGCCTGATGCATGACGTGCACTTCAGTGAGCATCTACACTCTGCTCAATGCAATGCATTATTTCCAGTTCAACTGCTGCAACTCTGGCTTTATATGTTATCTACATTGTCTAAAACAGACAAAACTTCTAGACTTCGTCCACCTAGCTGCCTGTCTCAGTACTTAAGGGGCACGATCCACCACCATAACTTGGTGTTGAACACAGTAAGATAAGAAAAATTCAGTCATGACAGATTCTTTAAGGACACGTACTCTTGCAGCATGTGTTGCTTGTACGTACATGAATAAAATAAGAAATTAATTTAAGCTTATTTGATTGAACAAATGATATTAATGTAGGCAAGTTCTGTGTAGAGTTTCTTGGGCCTCTCAGGAGATGGATGAACATGCTGACCTGCAGCAGTCCTACTGAAGTTTTTCTGGGCCTCTTTTGTACCAACCCTGCCAAGTGTTCATTCTCCAGGCACAGAACAGTTTTCTATATAAAGGGTGGTTTTAAAAATAACTCTCATGTACCTCTTAGATCCAGATGCTCTTTTTAGCCGTGGAAAACTCAACGTTGTGATGACATATATTCCCACTGGGGAAAATATTTATTCTCCTTGCTTTGCAAAATGTAGTGTGCAAAATCTGGATGATAATTTGGGACCACATTTATTATGAAATGTTTCAAATATGAAATGAAACACTTGTGTTGGTCTGATCCTATTTGTAGTAGAGCAAAGTACAGAAGGAATATGCATGGGAATATCATTCACACTCCTCCTTCCTTATATTTTATGTGTTCTATTTAGGAAGCCACCCTTACCCACCAGCCAGTAAAGGAAATTCTACAAAAAAAGAAAAAGGGGAAAAAATGCACCTCTTTTCTCATTTCTAATAATGATCATGACCAGTAACTTCAGAGGTACTGTAAAAAGTACGAGATAT
This sequence comes from Platysteira castanea, assembly GCA_013397175.1. Lineage (NCBI taxonomy): Eukaryota > Metazoa > Chordata > Aves > Passeriformes > Platysteira > Platysteira castanea. The sequence goes on from VYXC01001251.1 coordinate 291,669, forward strand.
GTGGTAGTCAGATGTTATCTGGTACAGATATATAAATAGATCAGACAAATGACATCACGTGTTTTCGGGAGAACAGTAACATTGATGAGCCTTTTGTGAGATAATGATCTTTAGTCCATGTGGCATTCAAGGGTTCTTTTTTCCTTTGGATTTAAATGGGATGAGATTTAGATGGCATACTGCATTTATTCAGCATCCTCTATGGAAAGAAAGATGTCTTTTAAATGCTTAATAAATCAGACTTGTCTGCACATATTTAAAATAAACGAATTGGGTTCATTTTACAAAGACATCTGTCTAGTTCCATTTTAGAAAACCTACATGGTCTCCAGTGGCTTCTTTAGAAGGTTGCAACTCTTCCAAATCTTCCATGTCACTTTCTGCTGACCCTGTGCAGGTTCCTCTGATGGCACAGGGTGCTATATCTAGTCAACTGAATCTCGACAAATAATTAGGAAAAAGGCCTGTACGCAATTCTAAAGGTATCCGACGTTTGTAGGCGTAAGTGTGGTAGCTCCCCCGGGGCAATGAATCCACAGCTGAATGGTGTTGTGCTGCAGCACTCATCTCCAGATGGAGTCACTGAGTCAAAATGGCCAAGTGTAGAAACAGGTCGTAGCAAACTGGGATGCTGTGTTATTTACTGATGGGCGATTATTCGGGCAGCTCATTCTCAGCTCATGTTGGCACACTGCTCCTAGCACTTATGAAAATATTCTAGAGCCAGTTTTATGCTGTGGTGAGATGCTGAATGTCTAAAACTACTTTTTGATGTGCCAGAAACAAATGTCCAGGGTGGCCCCACCACACAACCTACCTCTGAGCCTACACATTACATGCATTGCAGAAATACTTTGGAAATGGTTTGCTAAATGTGGCAAATGCAAGTGCTGTAAATTTTAAATGGAAATGCTCAGTAACAGCAGTTGCTGATGGGTTTAATGAATGTTCTTCAAGGTGGGTAACTGAAGATTCCACAGTCTGATGCAAAAAGCCAAGACACGTACACTTCTATTCTCCTTCCAACCATCACATAGTCTTTATTAAGCAGAATATTAAATTAAATATGAGCAGCATTTATCTCCTAAAATTCAATTTTTCTGAGCATATGTGAGATAAAATCCATTCCATCTTCTGTCTGATTTTAAACTGCTTGCTAACATGGTACCTATTGCAAACTGCATATGGTAGTAAAAAAAGTGATGAGATACTTGTCTGGATTCAGAGTAAGGCATCCAAAATAAATTTGAGTAAAATGACCTTAATTTAGCAAAGTACTTCAGCTTTAAGCATGGAAATAGCTAATGAATCACATGCTTAAAGTAAGACTCATGTATGATATGTGCTTCTTGCTAAATTAGGCATATCAACATCTACATATTGAACAGCAGCAAAAGCCCAGTAAAAAGACAAAACCAACCAACTAAAACCACAAAGAAAAGATAAACATGAAAGCTTTGGTTCAGAAGCAATAGTTCCTCAGATGTAATGCAGTCCACATAAGGCCTGTTTTGTTTTCACTCAGTCACTTTATTATTTATTGCTCAGTATCAAAAGGAATCAAACTGACATTGATTAAAGGCCATTGTGATTTGTAGTTAATATCCATATAATTCTTTGAATAGTATGATGCACATTGTAGGGATAAATCAAAGTCATAGAAGACTGAAAAAGGGGGGAATCACAGTATGATGCAATCATGTAAACAATAGCACATATGTATAGATTAAAACAGATTTCCTTTTGTTCACTTGACAGGCCTGATCAAAGGTAGGAAATATTTTAATTGTAACAAACACTTGAGTTTTTCCTTTGAGCGGGTGAATATATATTAAAAAATAATCTTATAAAGCAGAGTGGATTAATATGTCTCTACTGCTTTTCCTCTTGATCCTTAAGGCTTATCAGAATCCTTTCCCTCTGAGTTTATTGGTTACTTAGGAAAATGAGCTGAGAAAATGTTGTTTGAAGCGGAAAAAAACCTGCTGATATTCCCACAGAAGATGCGAAATCAGGTACTTTTGATCAACCAGGAGTTTGTTAATAATCAGTATGGATCAGTTACATTACAAAGGGCCATGTTTCAGCAGCTGACAGCCCTGCAACTTCTTCTGCAATTAAATCATACATAAGAGCTCTAAAATATTTCTTTGAGAGGCTGAAGACCAATCTGCTCTGAGAACTTCTGGTCAAGGGTAGAGTTCCCCTGGATTTTATAAGGCTTTGAGCAAGATCAGCTATTCAAATAGGGCAACTCAGCTACTGAGACCTGGGCTATGCAACACAGATTCCGACTGCCTCAATAGATGGGAACAGGACCAGTAACTGCATTTTTAGAAAGAGCTTCAACTTTGCAAAGGCCTATACTAGCCTGGCATGCAGTATCAGGATTTAGGATACCAATTTGTGGTTAATCACAGAAAAGACAGGCATTCAGTTTCAAGCTACTCAAAGAAGGAGTGAATTCAGCAGGGAGCTTTAGGATAGGGCTTAATCTCTACGTCATAATACATGCTAAGCTGTTTAAGTGTATTTGGTGCAATTACATCCAATTAAATACTTGGAAATTAGGTTCCCTGTCTTAAATATCACAGAGTGCCTGCTCTACAACAGAATTGGCAGTGACTGACTTGTGTAATTTGGTCAAGACCCACAGGTCCCACAGACTGTTTCCCAGTACCGAAAGGTTCTGGTGCCTGAAACCCATTTGAAGATGGAGGTTTATATGGACAAAACAGGGATGTCTGCACAGTCTCACTAGCATGGAAAAGACTCAAGGGATGATCACGGTGGTTTACGCCAAGAAAAGAATTTATGTGGGTGTATATACTGCTGAATCTGCAAACTTCTGTTTAGCAAATGGAGAAGAGAGCTTTGGTGTGTGAACACACCACAAAGACACCTCAGTGCCTTTCTGTCACGAGTTCTGCATTTTGATAATTACAGACTTCAGTCCTGTGTGCAGCCTAATGTCCTTTCCTAACATTTTCAGTCTTCCAGTGGGTTAGATAACTGTTTTATTTTTTATAAATAGGATTAATATATAAAATGTTTTAAGTGCAATAAACACAGAAAAATATAAAATGTTTCAAGCCTGTGGCTGTCTCCCACCATTTTGCCCATTTTCTGTATCACCAGGTAAAGGTGAAGGAAACACAGAGCGATGCTTCCAAGCAGGCTTGTGAATCCAAGGACCAGCTATTTTTGTGACCTGTGTGAGAGCAGCCAACACACACCCAACATACGCTGAGAGCTTTTGTTCATATACAGAGAAAACAAAGGACACACACATTTGCTACTCTTTCCTATGGGAAGATTGCACAGAAAGAGAAAGTTGCCAGCTTCCAGGGCACAGTGCATTTCTCGAACCGACATTCACACGGTGTCTCCAAACTGATTTGTTATGAGACTAAACACCAGGACTAAACGCTTAAACTCGGTTGGTACCGGGGACAAAACTGTAGAACCACAGCCACACTTTACTACAAGCATTGGACTGTAGTATGAGGACAGTTTGAATGGTATTTTCCCCCCTCCCCAGAAATACACACTTCAAACAAGAAAGCAGTCCAACAGTTTTCTAAGACACAAGAACAGGACGCGAGTTTAGTCCTTCAGAACAAGCTGTCTGTCTCCATCAGGGTTGTAGCAGCCAACTTGTACCAGAAATCAGCGCAGGCTTTTCCCCCCCCTTACCTTATTCCTGTTAGTATCCAAGGACCTCTCATTTCCCTGGTGGTTTCTGACTACATTTTCTTTCAAACATTCAACTTTTCGTATTTTTAGTGTTGCTGTGGCAGTCTAAATGTCTTTTTCTTCTTGTTGTTGCAGTTTTCTCACTATTTCCCTGAACATCTGCAAGACAGCCCGTCTGGGTTGACACAGTGTGAGATGAGGCAGACAGGCATTGCCAACAAAGGGCTCCTACTGCAGTGAGTGGGCTGCTGGAATCAGATGTTTTCTAAGACGTCTATGGGGACAAAGCCTTTCTTCTTCCCGCTGTATACTTTGATAAAGCCATCATGTTCCTTTTCAGAAGTCACACAAATCTGAATACAAAAAAGGCATGAAAATGTTAAACTCTTTGCTATGATCAAAGAGGCAAATTATTCCAGGGTATTTATCAGGTAGGTTAGACATCCCGCTAGTTACTTCTGTGAGTAGAACAATCCCTGTTGGACTCTCACTGCTTTGATAAGAATCTCAAACTCATATATTTAGAGAGTTACCTTTCCCCTATCTCCCTGAAGTGCCACATATGCATAAGAGATATTAAAATTGTGAAGAACTTTGTGGTGGATAAAAGACTTTGAAACTTGAATCATGACTTCAGCCTACTGTAATGATCATGCTTTAGTTTGTCTGCTTGTGGGAGGAATGAGTATTTCAGATCATGAGCTATCTGACTCCCTCAGCACCTGGTAGTGAAAAGTAATTGTGTGTCACTTGTAGCAGCTGACCTGAATGCACGCGTATTCTCTTTTGCATGTTAACGGAGCCTTGGTACTTCTCAGATGAGCAGTGGATTATGTTATTTACTCAGCCCTTGCACCTACAGATGCCTGTTTTGGATACCAAAATGTGTGACCTGAATCCACACTCCTGTGAGTGTGTTTCCGTAACACCCAGTCCATAGGGAAGCAGTTGTGAAATCATGTGGTCTTTATAACAGCACAAATATTACATTGTGGTAAAGGTTTTCATTTCCTCATGACCTTTGTGATCTCAGGCTTTTCCACTTTAAGGTCCTTCTTGGAACGTCTGGTCATGGCCGAGCCATTTGAAAACCTAGTGGCACAGGCACTTCAGACTGGGCACAGCACCACACCAAATAAAGAATTGTTTTCAAAGGTCTGTGCCAAAGAACTATATATTTCCTACTAGTCAAATACAGTTAAAATATAGCTGGAAAACTGACGGTCCTATTGAGACCACTCCACACACTGATTTCTCATGATGTCAGTGCCAGCCCTCTATCTGGATTAACACTCATCTCTGTCTGATAAGTATTTGCAATGTTTATTTACAATAATTCAGAGGATATGAAAGGAATAAAAATAGCTCTAAAGTGTTCCTGGATAAATCCATTTCAGCATGACTATTATGGGTGACACCTAAATACCACATCTGAATTCTGGGCCAGCTTGTCCTGTTGTTGCATACATAAAATTTATTAGCAACACTGATGCTGCCAGAGGGAAATGAAATGTCATAAGAAGGAGGTGAAGCTGCTTCATATTTGCCACTTCCAGTATTTGAAAATAGGGAGGTAGATCTCTTTACCTGCAAAAAAAGTTTTGGAAAGTAAATGGACTCATTAATTTTCTTACTTAACCTGCCTACTCAACACTAACTGGATTGGATCCCTGGGGCAGAATGACTGAGCACGCCAACAGCGCTGACATGCAATTAGAAAGAATAATGTATTGTTTGGGCTAAATCACATGGAAAGCACGGGAGACGTCTAGAATTGATCCCGTCTAGTTTAGGTTCTGTTGCAAAACAGCCGAACTCACTTATGCCATGAATCCCCAGCACAGCATCTGCTTCCTCTGCAGTCACATCACCGTTCAAAACAGAGAGGTGCAGAGCACGCAGACACGGAAAGGTGTTTCTAGCTACTGCTACATGTTGGTCTCTGTCTCTGAGAAAGAAACCATGAGAGAAAAAAGCCTGCAAAGAAGCACAAGACTAAGGATGAACAAGTATGGAAGACTATCTAAGTGTGGGAAAGAGCTGAAAAATTCCCCTTCTCAGTTGATTCCTATTGCCGTGTGCCTTGCACCTTCTCCATAACTAGACCTATCTGGTTAAAAGGAATGATTCACTCCACCACTGTGTTTTTCTCCTAACTGAAGATGTCTGTAAGACATCTAGCTTTTTAATAGGATCCCCTGAATAATCTCATGTCCAGCAGGTCTATGTTGCTCACTAACCCTGACGCATTTTTTTGCTTAACCTCTCTGGTGCTGTGCAGAACATATTGGAAGAACCGAGTGTTTTTCCCTGTTGTCTTGTATTGTCAGCAGAATGATCTATGGACAAAAGAAAAATACTGAGTTTTCTGAACACTGTTTTT
>VYXC01001253.1:0-11205 GCA_013397175.1 Platysteira castanea
ATCAAATGAAATTAAGACACCGATTATCTACTACACTGAAGAAGTTCTATAACTGGGCCATGGACTAAAATAGTTCTTGAGTCCATGTAAAAGGGACACAAGTACTGCTCTTTTCAAGGTGAACCTTATCATTCTCAGGAACTTGTTGCTGAATGCTTCAGCCCGTGCTAGTGAGGGGTGTGAGATGGTGACTGAAACCAGTGTCTGAGGGACAGAACATGAAAACATAAAATTTAGAAAATGACATGATAGGAAAGTACAGCAAAAAGAGCAGTGAAGGCCTGGAGACCATTTCAAAGTGTTCCCCCTGCGCAAGATACCTATGTCTCTAACAAGAGTTCCTGATATCAGTAAAATCACAGGCACTGGCCTCAGAGATAAAACCTGAGAGCCAGTGACTGAAGTGATCTATTGGCCAGATGCCACTCCTGCTCCTGCTCATCTATGCTCCTCAGTGTGCTCCACTAGAGTGGCTAAATCCAGAACAGCTCCACTGGCCCTACTTTTAGTTAACCATTTATTAACAGAAAGATGTGGATGTTATAGATATACAATGAAAGTAGGGGCAGTCCACCGTATATAATTTTCCACACAGCTGGTTCATTGCATATCATTTTGGTAATCTATAAAATGTTCTTTGCAGGTTTTGTTCTGAGGTAATTTACAACAGGGAGTAAATCATTGCTATACCATAATTGTTTATGTCCATGAGGCAGGTGACCTAGTCTTCCAGAACTTCTTAAACAGGCACAACAAACATATAGCTAGTAAAGTTTTAAACTTATAGAAATATAGAATCATGGAATGGTTTGGGTGGAAAAGGACCTGAAAGCCCATCCAGTGCCACCCCTGCCATGGGCCAGGACACCTTCCACTGTCCCAGGCTGCTCCAAGCCCCAGTGTCCAGCCTGGCCTTGGACACTGCCAGGGATCCAGGGGCAGCCACAGCTGCTCTGGGCACCCTGTGCCAGGGCCTGCCCACCCTCACAGGGGAAGAATTTCTTCCTAATATCCAATCTAAACATACTCTCTCTGTGTTTAAAGCCATGCATATTGCACATATCTAGTGGGGAAAATGCTAACTGACTGGAGACTTGATGCCAGTCAATCTGGGATTTTCTAATTAATAGTAAAATAAATATACCCAAAGATAAAGATTCTAAATATATTGTCTACTTTTCATCTCCCTTCATTGGTTAGAATCCTGGTTTTGGAAAAAAAAAAAAAGAATTTCAAGAAATTCTGTTTCTTTGTGCTTAATAAGAGTGTCTCTTTAGAAAAAGGCTTTTGTGAAAAAATAACTGGTATAAACCACTGTACTTTGTTATTCCAGAAGGATTTCCAGTATGAATTTATGGTTTGTGTTTGCTTTTACATTTTCTTTTCCTAAGAAGGGCTGGGTTACTAACACTGTACTAATAAAGCCCTTTGTTTAAATACTGAGCTGTGTTTCAGTGTGCCTTTTGATCAAGGAAAGGATTTGGCCAGCCATCACTAGGTTAACCAATTAATATGCACAAAGCAACCAACGTGACAGCAGGCACTCTCCCCCAGCTGTAATTATCCCTATTGTGATATAATATTGTTGGAATTCTGTGTCCTAATTGCAGACATCAGGGATCTGGCAGGTCAGATTCTCAGTGGAGGATAAAATAGTGTCCTGGAATATGGGGAGCACTCCTGGAGCAGCTGGATAGTGCAGTCCTGTGTGCAGCAGAGGTGTTGGCACTGGGGGGGCTGCACCCTCCTCCAGCCTTGTCCTGTCACCTGCCACCAACCAAAGACTCAGCTCTGCCTCCAGCGCTGGCTCTAGCCTGAGACATGAAGAAGACAAATTCCTGGGCTGTTCACCAGTACTTCCTCCATGAAACACCCTCAAGCCAAAGCAGTGAAATACTTCCTCACAAGCTGCAGATCATTTGTACGCTATCGAAGTACAGTGTGGAGAACTGACCCTCCTTCCTGCCATGGGAGACTTCTGCTAAAAATAACGTAAGTTTTCTTTCCCCAGCGCAGAGAGGATGGCCAGGTCACAGGACTGAATAATCCATACTCAGTCTGAAAAAACATCTTTCTTAGAGAAAACTCTGGGACAAATTCTCTCTGTGAATCCATACATTTCCATCTTGTCCTTACTGTGTAAAGGATAAAGGTGTGCAATCTGCTCCTCACTCCCACTCCCCAAGGCTAATGCAGATGAAGGGAGAGCTTGGAGCAGTTTGTGGGAGTGGGGGACAATGTAGAATTGAAAGAGGCAGTTCAGATGGAACAAAACACAAAGGAATGAATGAAAGAAGTAAAGGATGATGGGTGAGGTACGTGAGGATAATATTTATAGTATATTCCTCTTCAAAGGACTTCATATTGCTCTGTGCCTCCTAAAAAGTCTCAGGAGGTTTTTGGTAACACCCAATTGTGCCATAGTTCAGGAAATAACTTGAGAAAAAATGCCATTTTGCTGCCTTTCTGAGGTAGTTAAATTATTCATATTGGCAATGTAACTAATGAAATGAGAAATGATAGACAGCATTGGCTCTAGCACAATTTCAATGCTGATTGATTGGTCATTCTTAAGAAGGGATTGATTCATTTTATCCCAGAGTGATGCTCCCCACCAGTTCATTACCCTGAAAATAGAGGTGTGGAGGTCTAAATATTACCTATGAGAAAGAAAGCAATTAGCATCTCCAACACAGAACTCTATTAATCTCATGACTACAATATTCAAGCCTGTAAGAGTCGGTCCAAAGATTGCTCATTTTTGCCTCACGATTCCTGACAAGAAATCCTAAAAACTCCATAAAGCTCTGTACAGGGGAGTTCAGTTGACTGCGAGCGAAACACTGGCTGTTTGTACTGCTGCATTGGTTGCCTGCCAGAGCATTGTCTGCTTGTGTGTGCTGGTCGCAATGGACCCCTGGAGCCACGGTACACCGCTTCTGCTCGTGATGGCGGGCAGATCATGGGACCGTGGAGAAGGTCTTGTACTGTGCCTCTCACAAGCCACAGACCCCGAACAATAATTTCGGCTTACCTCACCTTCTGGCTAGGAAAAACCCCCCGCTTTGAAAAGACTATAAAGTGACTCTGATAATCCCCCATCCTTTGAGATCTCCCCATCGACGACGGAAGACCTATCGGCTGAACCACTGGGGTCTCATCTTGGATGGTAGCTATAATATCCCATTTCCCCTCTCTTCTTCTCTCTATATCTATTTCTTCTTTCCCCTTCTATCACATAACTGAATTATTGAGCACCTAATAAAGTGCATTGCTGAAAATCCCCACTGTTATCTTTTGCACTCGAGATCGGGTAAAGAACCTATCACGATTCACACTGTCGGATCGTGACAAAGCCCCAAACAATTTACTAAGATGATGTATCTCTATTTAAATCTAAAAAAAAAGAATGACTCTATATCAAACCAGCAACTTGTAGGGGTGTGGTTAAAAAGAAATACACATATTTACAGGGAGCACTTGGCTTTTATATAGCAAAATGCCCAAGGATAATAGTGCCTCCTGATAAGCCCATCGCATGGTGGGTTTTATTGCTTATAATTCTCACTTTCTTTTTAGAAAAAACATCTTCTATTAAGTTTTTTATATTATCAACCAGCATAGACAGTAACTAAACCTTATCACCTGTCTTCAAAGTAATTATTAGGAGAGTTCAATTCTTGGTTTAGAAATCAATTATTTAGAAAACTCTCTCATTTTAGTGCTTTTCTAAAAGGGCTGGGGTTTATGGTGTGCTTGCACAGCAAAGCAAACTCCCCAAATCCATCTGTCAAATTTGTGTGCTGTGCAAATACATTTGTGGAAGTAAACAGGATTGTGTCTGAAAAATGATTATATCCAAAACTAATAGTTTAAACTACACAATTTTTTAAATGCTTTCTTGCTGTGGCATGTGTTGGGGGACAAGGTTTAGGTCCTTGCCCTAATTCACTGGTTTATGTAGTATGATTTTGTCATGAGAGAAATTAATCATAACCTTTAACACCATTCACAGTGGTGAAATGCAGGGGGACTGTGATTGTAACATCTCAGGATCTGGTGACAGGCTGGGTCCCAAACTTGGCTTGCACTGAGTGATGGAATTGTGCTGTTTTTCTACAGTTCAGAATCCCACAGGAGGTAGAAATGAAGACATTTTCATCCTTTGTTGCTTTTTCTACTTAAGGCACTCCTTACTTTTTAATATTGGTCTGGAAATATTTCTCCTGAACTAGATGTAACAGACATGTTCATAAACTCTTCTGACGTGATATAAGAGAAATGAAATCATAGCAAGGGTAGTTTAGCACTTCAACAGGAATCAAATAAAGGAGTATCCAAAAGGTGGAAGTTCTCAAGTCAGCCCTGGTCTGGATCCCTCCTAACCGGACTCTTCCTGTGGTTCTGTGAGGCAACACAAATTCACTCTAGAAAGGAACTCCCAGCTCTCTGGGCCATGGGACTTTGGCTGCTGACTCTGCCATCAGCATTTCTCAGAAAAAAAGGATACAAACCAAATAAGTAATAACTTACCTACCCCTAAAGCAGAAGAAGCCGAGAAAGAATAAATAAATGAATAGCAAAAGCTCCAGGGTTACAGTCTTGGGAGATGTACTGTTTGAACTGCACTCACTTATCTGGGAGCTGAAAACTAAGAGAACTTGATGAAACTGTAGGGTTTTAGTATGTTTATAGTTTTTTACTATGTAAAAGAACCTGTTCAATCCTCAGGCAAATTCCAATATGTATTTTGCACAACCCCTGCAGAAATTAGGTTTCATTGCATGGCTTGCTTGGTTCAATCTGTCCTTGCCAAGGAGTCGTTTTTGAGGTATCTGAGTCAACACTGCAGTACAAACATTCTATTCCAGCTGCAGTGGTACCAGCCTGTATTAGACAGCTGGGAGTAACACACACAGCTGGTACCTGTTTTGGAAACTTGCTGTGAGCAGTTATGGTTCTGCCAAAGCAGAAACTGTAGAAGCAGCTCATTTTGAAGGCTGCAATATCCAAATCTAAATTCAAAGGTAGGATTTCTTTCTCAGCCGTCCCCCAGTTGTACCACATCACCTGCTGCTTACACAATGTGCTGCTCCTCTTCATCTACAACAGTCACCAGGAGACAGAGAATAAGACCTTTAGCTGGTGACCTGTGTTTCAATGAGGGGCTGAGGCAAGAACCCATATTCAAATTCCTGAAACAAACCCAAGCCCAATATCTGACCTTTTAGATTAGAGTTGTTAAGAAGAGCAAAATAACCAAGGTGGGGTGTGTCGGGATTTTTTTTTTTGACGTTTGCTTCTTTGTCAGGCTTTTAATTACTCTAAACAATTATGCCAGTTCTGACTGCTGATGGTGATGCTGGTGCCCAGATGTACGTGCTGCAGATTAACTCAGCTAGTCCAGATCAGGGTGCAAAATTAACTGAAGCAGAACTGCATGAGGAAAATCTGCTCTGCTTACGTTTAGTGCTTACTTGTGGCAAATGTTCTCAATATCCTATTTTTGTCACAGGGCAAGTGAACAGGGAACAACTTAAAAAGCACCAGAGCTGTGACAAGAATGGCATTTTCATTTTTCTAAAGAATTTGTTATTTCAAAACTGGTTTCATGCCCATCAGGAAGAAAATGTTATCACTTCAAAATTTGCCATGAAAGAAGATTCCAACCGTAACAAACCAAAATACAATCTCAGGCCAGCTCCTGACAGATTTTATTTTGACAAAAATCAAAATGCTTCATTTGGTTGCAACTGCACTTTAGTGTAGAATACAGAATAGAAAAGAAGGCCTCATTTGAAAGGAAAAATAAAAATATTGTTAGAAAAAAAAACAGCTGAGCAGATAAATAAGTGCTTCATCAGCCCATGCCTCTATTTTTTCCCGAAATAAAAATTCAACAAAATTAACAATCTTTCAAACAACTGAGGTATGAGAAAAGTGCACTTCCCAGTAAAAATTAGGAAATGTATTTTCAATAAACACTTAGAGAATACCTCAGGTGGTTTTGGATCCATCAGTTCCTGATGTCCCACTTCTGAGAGACCAGAGCCAAAATACCCTTTTTGGACACAGGCTGCAGCTGCAGGTACTGTGCTGCCACAGTTGGTTGCTCTCTAAGTGCCTTCCAGCGCAGCCGTGGATAAGATTCCAAAAGGTAAAAGAGATGATCACAGCCAGCCTTGACAACAGCTGAGAGACTCACAAATTTACCAAGCACTTGCTACTGTGAAAGTCTTCTGAGTAACACCTTGACATGAACACCCTTAGGAAAACCAGTGATGTTGTTATTAAATGTGTAATTACCTGAATTCAGCTTCTGCTTGAATAATCTCTAGAGTACAGCATTGCTTCTTACTCAAGCTGTTGGACCATAACTCAAAATAACCATCAGCCCTTTCCTTTGTCCTTCTGTCCCTTGAAATAGGATCCCTCTGCTCTTAATGCAAGGAGAGGTTTTGAAAAGGAATATATTGCCATTTAGCAGGTCAGATTTTAACACAGTCTCGAATGTAAATTGGGAAATGCTCCAATGAGCTCCACGAGTTTACACAAGTAATCTGCTCATACCCTTGCATTCCTAATCAGTGCATAGGACCAACACAGGGAGACTCTTAAAGGTTAATAACAGTCATTTATTTGTACAAGGATGCAGCAGTACTGTATCCATATTTCACAGGCTGCTGCAAGCAGATGTAAGTCAAGGAAAATATTACAAGCACAGAAAATATACTCCTACACATAAAAAACTGCTGGAATTTTGCAGACATTTCTGGAGTATACTCTCAAGGAACATAGCATTCATCAAGCTACTTATTATCCTTCACATTTAACAACCACACTGGAACTGTTTTTGTCTTATTTAAGAAGTGTAATTTCTCATTGACCTAAGATTTGTGAAAATTACTTAGAATTACATATAGTATGTCAAACTGGAACACCTGTTTAGCAACATGAACATATTTAAATATCAGCCTTTCCCTCTGATTGATTTTTGTGGGAGCAACTACTGATTAGAAACAGAAATTTCAAACCATGACCTTCCATGGCAGGAAGGTCATTGTGCCATTAAGTTCTGATATTGAAGTATCTCATTAACTGAAAAGGGCAGCGTTCTTTTTTTTTTTTTTAATTTTAATTTTGCCAAGCACCAAGACTTCCAGTGTTGTCAAGAAACCTTGAAAGCAAACTTTATGGTCTTTCCCCATGCTTGCAAAAGGCACCATGGTCAACACATCTATAACAAACAGAAATAAACCACACCAAAGGCATCCCTCATAATTAAAATCTCTTTTCTTTTAGAGATGTTTTCAATGAGCATTGGGTTTTTTGTGTCACAGCCCTCTCCACTGCATTGGAAGAGACAGAGTTCAGAATATAGGTAAGATTGTTGGTCTAAATAGCACCTGATAAAAGGAAATCTATTTTTTGTTGAACATTTATTACAACAAACATATGCACCAACACCGACTGTTCAAATCCTTGTATTTTCTGATAAAGACTTTGTTAGTGTTAAAGTTCAAACTTGGAGCAAATGTAGATGCAAATAAATTACATATTTCGGGATTTTTTTTGAACCTAATCTTGTCAGAACAGATCATCAAATGATCAAAGCAGTAACAGAATGAATTGAGGTTTAAACGTTTATGAAAAAGCAGTTATATTGTAGGATCACACGTTTTAATAGACTAAAGGCATTAAACAGACCTTGTATTAGGCTTTGAAATTAATGGGTCACTGTATAACATTGCAGTCTTCATAGATTGATAAGATTAATGCTTGCTTATATAGCAAATTCAATGGCTCATTTAATTTCATATGAATGTTTAAAGTTAAATTGCTTTTGGATTAAGTCTAAACTCATTATTAATTTTAATGTCTGAAAGAACTTCCATTTTTCTTTCATTTTATTTAATCAAGTGCATCATCATTAAGTAAAGGCTATGAACTTAGATAGCAGAGAAATAAGGAAGTTTATTAATTTCGTTTTTAAAAGATCTATTTGTTAAAGTTTAATTCAGTGGCCATTTTAGGTTCCGTAAGAAGTTAGGAAAAATACTCACTGTAGCGTATTCAGTTTTCCTGTAATAATTTAGAGGGAGAGGGTGCTTTTGGGCAATATGTTTGCAGCACATGAATCCTTCTGAGAATTTCAAAGGTAAATTTTGTATTCACATCTCTTTGGCACTTTGAAAGACTGATCTGCCTTCATTGTAGCTCAGCAAGCCTTTTGCCCACACCTGGCTCACAACGCTCATGAATTAATTGATTTCTGTGAATAACCCCTTAGTTTACATCAGGCGAGACCCTGGCTCTGGATTTCCCACTGATGTTCCAGCTGAGAAAGGATTTTTCCTTAATTCTGTATTTAAAGTTCAGAAGTCTGAGTGCCATGTAAAACCTACAGCAGATTTTCAAATGGAAGAAGACACAGTAAGTCCTTTCTTGTTGTGGGTTGACTTTGTGCTGTTGTATCCCATATCACCACTCTATGTCCAGAGATGATTCCTGAGGTTTTTTGTGCCTTTAAGCTGAGCCCGAGTGAGGAGAGAACACTGAGCGAGCTTTTGCAAAGTTTGTTTGGTGTTTCAAGGACACAGAGACAGCCGCTGCTGCTGAGGAGCGAAGGAAGCACCCTTCCTGTTTTTTTTTTTTTTTTTCCTTTCCCTTCTGCTTCTTGGGAGAGAGTGACGGAGAGCAAAACTCCTTGTTTCCCTGGGATTTTGGTTTCTTCTCCTTCTTTTCCTCTGGAACTGTGCAGCAACACCAAACACACCATCTGGGAGAACCGTCCGAGGCCCTGGAGGTGGGGCCCCCCGCTCCCCCACGCCAAAATTCAGCTCGGGAGAGAAGAGAGACTAGACCCACGGGAGGACTTTGGATTTTTTTTCCCCAGGTTTTCTCTCTGTAGCGAGGGGGGTTTATTGTTTAGCAGTATCATCCTTTCCCAGTGTGTTTGTTAAATAGATAGTTTTATCTCTTTCACTTTCCTGTGAGGAAAAAAGTTTCTTTTTTCCCGAACCTGGTGGGGGAGGGGTAATTTGTTACCTGCCTTCTCTCGGAATATATATATATTTCTAAATTTGGCTAGATCAGCACACTTATCAAGAGGAGCCACACACAGGTTTGTGCTGCCATTCTGTCCAAGGTTACTCTGGTACCACACACAGGCACTTGCCTGGCACAGTTAGACACTGTGCACTAATTACAAGTTCCAGAACAAATATCTCTTTAAAAACACTCACACATCCTCTTATTATGTAAAACTTAATGCATTTGATGAGGAGTATGGCTGAGCAACCACAAAACCCCTCTCTGGGATTTACCTGGGACTATCAGAGTTTAAGAGTCTTAGCTAATGAATTATTCAAAATGAATTAATAGCTTGGGAGAGTCCTTCACCTGTCTGACACAACTTCATTTTCCCTAGATAAGGTTTCTCAGCAGACACTGGCAAACAACTTTGTTTTCCCTTTTTAATGTGTGTGAAAATCTGCACTGTAGACAATGAAAAATAATGTTTCCTTGCATATTTCCTTGCATAATAATAATATTTCACCGGCTTGCAAGGTAATTTAAGGATGGACCTTTGAATGCTTTGCAGTGGAGACACAATCACCACCTGATACCTGACCATGTCCAAAACCCAAGAGAGAAACCAAACCCAGGGCACAAGCCAGGCTGTGTCCAGCTGAGCACTCTGTTCTCTAGACAGCATTGCTCATTTCCTCAGAAAGCAACCACAGCTTTCCATAAAATAACATTTTAAGTTACTTTTTCTCATCCATTATATACAAAATGCATTTTTTAATGAGAAGAGGTATTATACTTGCATCATATTTGTCAGTTCTTTCCCACTGAATGTCTTACTCAGGAGCTGAAGTTCAATTTGCCTTTTGTAGTACTGCTGTCTCCTATTTATTTATGGATTTATTTAATTAAGAAGAGGAACTTACTTTTCTTTATAATTGACTTTGCATGGTGTGTCTACTGCCAGTATCTCATTGTTTGCAAATAGTGAGAATCTGTGTGCACAGACACACACACCCCTACGAAGAATTGTGGCTTCGTGGCTTAGTTTGTGATTTACTGTAAATTGTTAAGCATTTCTAAATCAAAACACTTTATTATAATGCTATTTACAATGTTTGAAATAGTGCTAATCACACAGTAACAGACTAAATTCAAATGAGGTCTCAGTCCTCTTGCTGGATGTTCCTTTATTTAAGAAAACAGAAAACAATTCCCAGAGCTTGTGGTAACCTGTCACCAAAACCTGGACGTTTCTAACTTGATAATGACTTTGACTCCATGCTGAGCCAGGGACAAAGAAAATTAAGATTCCTCCCCCCTTCACCTCAAATGTCATCCACGTGGAACATCATGATCGAGGTGGGTGAGTTTTATGGTGTCTCCTCCTCCTGAGAAGCCACAGGAGTTGTTGCTGTGCTTTCTCTCCTGTCTCTCGTGACGGGCAGATGAACTGACCCTCTGTCAGGATGTGGAATTTGTTGCTGCCTCTGCTTTACAGCAAATTACTACTGCCCTGAAGCAAAGGAGAAGCACGGAGGGAACATGTCTCTGAGGCACATCTCCTTTGAGGTTATTCCAGGGCGGACAGCAGCTAATGCATCCTTTTTTCTTTTTTTTTTTTTTTTTTTATTTTGATCAACAACTTTCTTTAAAAATAAATCTGCTCAAGAGTCCCAGGCGGTTTGTTACAGCCCCTCAATCACTCACAGCTCTCAGGGGATCCTGCTGCAGCACTGCCAATCCTCTCACTCCCCTCTCTCCTCCAGGGAAGGCCAGCTACTGCTCGGGTTGAAGCCGACAGGATGGGAGAAGAATATTGGCTATGGGCTGGAATAATGAAAATAGTAATGGAACATGGCATCAGTGGTGACATGGAGGCTGAAAGAGCAGAAATGTTGTGGAGATCAAAGCAGTGGGGAACAGTCCTTTGTACTATTAATATCTCCCATATTTTTAAAGTGGAGAAGAAACATAAAAGCGAACTGTGTACTGTTCTCCCTCAGGCCACCACCATTAGAGGCATTTGATAAGCCTTGCAAGCTCCTGCAGAAGGAGAGCAGACCACTGGAGTATAGAACACAACATGTACTATCTAGAAAGCTAACATGACAGATACAAGGCCAGGCAAGTATTCAATTTGGGCTATCACGAAAAGAAAGAAAAACAAGAGAA
>VYXC01001254.1:0-21425 GCA_013397175.1 Platysteira castanea
CTGTTTCCGAGGGTCCTGCTGCAGCTCTTTCTGCTCTCCAGAGGCGGCACCGGGATCAGCTGCCCCTGGGGTTTCGCAAGGGAAGCCCCTTTTCCATCCCTTCCTGCCGGCTGCATCCACCAGTACCACATGGAGGGACACAGCTGGATCCGCGCCACAGCGCCCCCTGCAGCCGATGGAGAGTCAGAGCACCTGCCCTGCCCGGCCGGGAGCCACCAGCGCCCCTGCCGGCTGTGACCGGAACTGCACCGACGGGGAAAGGGCTTAAAGAGCGGGAGGAGACTCTTCATGGGGTTTTCTGGTTTCATTTGTTGTTGCTGCCATTGTTGTTGTTTGCTTGCCTTGTTTGTTTGTTGTTACCATTGTTGTTGTTTGTTTGCCTTATTATACATATATCCTAGTAAAGAACTATTATTCCTTTCCCCATATCTTTGCCTGAAAGCCCCTTAATTTCAAAATTACAGTAATTTGGCAGGAAGGGGGTCATATTTTCCATTCCAAGGGAGGCTCCTGCCTTCCTTAGCAGGTACCTGTCTTTCAAACCAAGACAGAGAGCAACAGAATTCCCTGGCAAACAGGGGAAATAGAATTCTTGGGTTATCTTCTCTTCAAGACAAACTTATTTTGTTTGCTACTGTATAATATTTCACTGTTGTTTTCATTTGTCAAAAATACAGACCAACTCTATGGTCTGGAAGTCAATTCTGATGCCTTGATTGGTTTTACACAACACTCAGAAATCCATAGATACCATCCCAGAACATATCTGTCAAGGACCATGCAGTCCAGGCAGAGGGCTCAGGTCACTCTCTAAATACCATGCTGCAATAAATCTGAGCTGTACTAAAAAATAAAATCAGAAATAAGTTTCCTTTAAAGCAAGAATCAAAGCAGTGACTGCAATGGAATGAGTTCCCTGACTGGGATAGAGCCATGTTTTTCAGCACTTAAAATAAAGTTCACTTTTGGAGATCTGTACTAGCAAATCTCCACTGTCTCTCTCAAAAGCATGTACAGATCCTGACACATCCCCCATGAGAGCTCAGGGTTCTCTGCTGATTCTGAAAAACTCGGTCTTGCAACATCAAAATGCAGTGAGGAGGTTTCTGTTTGCCACCCCTGTTCTGAAGAAAGCTGAATTTCAAGTTTCGATTTGATGTTATTTTCAAAACTGTGCTGTCCTTGCAGTATGTTCTTTAAGTTTAGACTAATTCCATGCACACATACACACATGTGACTGCATGCATGACTTAGCTAAGGTAGAGAGAAGTCTAAAAGGCCTTCAGATTCTGACAATTATTTTCTAGCCCTCAAGAGCTTTCTTTAACTAGGACTGCAATTTTCCTCAACAAATGTGAAAATGCTGCAATGCTCTACACATGTAACTGTACTGTGATTTAATTTTCACCTACAAAGCAACAGAAAAGGAGATACGAAACTGATCCAAATTCTCCAAACCCAGACCCACAGCACTTGCTGGCAACAGAAGGAAGCAGAGACAAGGGAATCTCACTCTAGTCCTAGTGGGACCAATTTAATAGTTCCTCCAATCCTATCAGAGATCTGATTTAAAAAAAAAAAAGAAAGAAAAAAAAAAAAGAAAAAAAAAGAAAGCAAGCAGATCAGTTCCAAGTGAGAAAGAAGGAAAAGAGGGGTGGAAGGAAACAGTAATCAGTGCAATTTTGACAGCTCACCCATCCGGGGTCATTGGAGTGATGGTAGCAGCTACAAGACCCTCTAACTTCTTTCGGGGTGTCATTGAGCTATTTGGAGAAAAAGGTATAAAAGCGATTACCATCTCTGTTCCAGTCCTTCTGTGAAAGGGTAAAAACCCCGCGGGCCGTGCATCCGAGCCCGCCGGGCAGGGAGGACGGTTCTGCAGGCTCCGAGCCATTCCCTAGGGAAGGGATGGGGGGAGGGGGGGGGTGCAGATCCACCCCGGCTCCCCCCTCACCTCGATCAGCCCCGACAGCAGCTCTCGGGGCCGCTCCAGCGGCCGTGTCGGAATGGCCGGGCGGACAAGGAGGCGGGGACAGGGGCGGGGGCTGCGGCAGCAGCTGACGACTCTGCACAACCAGCCCGGCTCAGCCCAGCCTTCCCTCGCCCAGCCCGCCCACACCCCAGCCGCCCTCGCCCAGCCCGGCCATACCCTCCTCATCAGCCTTCCTATGTCTAGCCCATCTCCACCCAGCCTGCCCCTGCCCACCCCATCCTCTGCCTGCCCCACAGCCTCCCATGGGTCATCAGCACAGCCGCGACACCCGCGGGCTCCTACAGCCCATGCTTTGTGCAAGAGATAAGGCTGGTTTGGGTTATCCATCATTATCTGCAAAGTTCAAGATAAAAATAAATAAATGAACCTTTAAATATTAATAAAAAACAGGATGGAGACAAACATAAAATCTTTGAATGATTTGGGTTGGAAGAGACCTTAAAAGGTCACCCAGTACCGCCCCCTGCCATGGGCAGGGATGCCTTCCACTATCCCAGCTTGCTCCAAGCCCTGTCCAACCTGGCCTTGGACACTTGGACACAGCTTCTCTGGGCAACCTTTGCCAGGGCCTGCCAACCCTCACAGGGAGGAATCTTTTCCAAATATCTCACCTAATGTTGCCCTCTCAGCCCTGCTAAGGTGCTGGAAGCCCTCCCAGTAACAGTGCAGTGTCTCGGCTCTGGAACACATGGACAGCCCCATGTACCTGTGTGAACAAGGCAAATGGAGATCAAGCTTTCTGCTCCTCGCATGCAGCCCAGTGCATGGTTTTACCAGATGTGTACCATGTCCAGTGTGGAGTGTGGGCTCCACGGCAGTCACGCACAGCACAATCCTCCCCATCCCACCAGAACCACAGCTGGGCCAGGAATCAAATCTGCTCCCAGTAGATCTGACTAGTGGACTACGAGCATCCCATAAGACGAGGTAATGCCCTGAACAGATTCATAGCAATAAACTTTCAAAAAATATTTTTAAAAACTGTCTTTAGTGTGCACTTTCAGATCTTCCATTAGAGCGTGTTTTGAGAGCACCCAGTGCCTGCAGAGAGAACAACTCCCTGTTGTGTGATCCAGGACCACATTTTTCATTTATTCACATAATAACCTCAAGAGTTTGGGGCTGTGGTATTCTTCCTCCACTCCAAAATATGCTCACTGTGGGCTGTTTGCATGCGCCACTTTTCTCTGGGATTTGGCCTTATTAGCAGCTCCTTAAAATGCATGTGTATTTCCCTTTCCTTAGAGGGTCATCTTGTTCTTCCAGAAATCCCATTTCTCTACGCTCTTCCATTCCCACAGGTAACTTCTCTTTCTCCAGCTCTTGCAACTTCTTCCAACTCCCCAAAGCACCAGTGTAATTCTGGAAGTTCACAGACAATTCAGTGCTCTGTAGAGGCATTTAAAGGAAGTCCACAAGATTTTCTGAGTATTTTAAGGCAGTTTTAGCACTACTTCATGGTGTCGACAGCACGGGAGAGAAGCTTTACAGTAGCCTAGAGAGGTTTAGAGCTACTTAGAACTCTGTAGGAGTCATAGATTGCCATAAATGAGTTTTAGAGCTGCTTTGAGCTCTTCAGAGAAATTTTAAAGCTGCCTGGAGGAGTTGAGAGTTGTACAGTAGAGATTTAGATGCATTTAGAGACATATTAGTGCTGCTTACAGCAACATAGAGCAGCTTTAAATTAGTTTAGGGGAGCCCTGAGATGTTGAGAAGAGGTTTAGAAGAGCTAAAGGCGTTTAGTACTTTATAGCAGTTCTGGCACATTTCACAGGATTTAAAGGCTGCTTAGAACTGTTTATAGGATGTTTAGATAAACTTAGAGCAATTCAGAGTGGTTTTAGAGGGCTTCAGAAGAGTTTTAGCACTCTCTCTAAGCAGGAATTCCAGAACTGCAGAAAAGACTTCTAGAGCAGTTGTAAGGAAATCGAGAAGCGCTTCAGATCTATTTTGAAGCATTTTACTGCTACTTTAAGCATAGTGATAGTAGTGTTATTTAGAGGATCTTCAGAGTGGAAATTTTAGAGGAATTTATAACTTCTCACTGTTGTTTGTAGCCAATTAGAATAGTTTTAGAGCTGTTGAGATGGATAGTAGAGCAGTGTGGTGCATTTTAGAGCTCTTTAAGCTTTCTGGAGTATTGTGGAGCTCTTTGAAGAAATCCACACTGATTTAGTTAGCACTCTGGAGTGTTCTAGAATCAGATTTGAAACTTAGGAGGTGTAATAATAGCTCTTTCAGAGCTCATCAGAGGTGTTTTGTAGCTGTGTAGTGATATTTTAGAGGGGTTTAGAGCACCTCACAGCATATTCAAGGAGGTTTAGAGGTCCTTAGAGGAGTTTAAGAGCTCCACAGGAAATTCATAGATCTTCAAATCAGTGTAGAGGAGTTCTAGGGACAATCAGAAAAACGCTCCTTAGAGGAGGTTTAGAAAGATGCTAGTGAAGTTTAGAGGACTCAAGCACTTTACGAAGGGATATTACAGCTCCTCAGAACTACTTAGTGTGCCTCTGAGGAGTTCTGGAGCAATTTGGAGCTATTTTTCAGATCTTTAGAGCTGTTTCAGGAAGTGTAAAGGTATTTTAAAGGTGGCAATGAAATGTTAGAGATGTTTAACACAATTTGGTGGCAGTCTAGACCTGATCAGAAGAGTTCTATAGTGCTTTAGAGACTGTTTAGAGTTGTGTAAATTACATCTGGTTTGAGGCAATTGCCTCATTGAGAAACACAGAGCTCCCTACAGCTCTATAGAGCTGATTAAAGGATTTTAGAGCAATTTAGAAGATGTACACAGTAGTTTAGATATGCCTAGAGGTGTTTAATATCTTACAGTAGTTCAGACACATTTTGAGAAATTTTAGAGTTGGTCCAGCCAATCACCTCCTCAGTTCAGGGAGGGGACTGTCTTCCCACATCTGGTCACTGCTTCTGACTCCCCTCACTGCCCCTGTCCCTCTCCCTCACTATCACACACTAAGGGTTTCCTGTTTCAGGGCAGTCATTGCTAACCTGTGGAAGGAATTAAGAAAATGATGGTAAAAATTGTAATACTCTCTGAATTACCAGAAGAAAAAATAACTGCTTTAGCCAAAATGAATGCTTCAATGACTGTGGGAATTTACATTCAGGAGAACCTGAATACATGAACTGACATTCAGGTTCCAAATTTTGCACTGTAAATTCCAGGCAAGGCAGAAGAGTTTAGGCTGTCTGCAGCTGCAACATCTTGCGCAGTGACTGGAAAAGTGTCTTCCCACTTGCCACTTTGTTGTGAAGTGTCAGTGGTGCCAAGACTCAGAGGATAATAAGGACACCAGTGAAAGCAGCAACAATCAGTTGCTATTTTTCCAAAATAAGTATAGCAATAAAAATACAGTTTTTAATAGATTTAAGCAATTTTTCTATAAAGAAAAGCACATGAATGTCAAAAGCTTATCCAAATAACTTCGCAAGTTACTTTCAAGTAGGGGAGTTATAAACTTCTTTTGCTGCCATGTGCCAACAAGGTGGATTCATATATTTAATAAGAACTCCATTATTCAAGTAACTGAAGGAGCTTAATTACTAAAGCCAAAGGCTGTGCAAGTTTCCTTCAGACATTGTTGGTGCTTTATTAACTTTTCCATTACTTTCCACTACACTGACTACAACTTACCACCCCTGTCATTTACTTCTACTTTCCCTAAATCACAGTTCTCTTTACATATATACAGTTTTGACATCTGAGCTTTCACATTTCTCAAGGGGACTTCTTGGTTTGGCCTAATTACACTATAGTCTTGCCTCTTTTTTCTGCAATAAACAAATGTATCCAGATGTAATTTTCTTCAAAGACAGACTCAAGTCAATTTTCAGAAAAATATGAAGTACTGAAGCCTAAATGAATATTCAGAAAGACAATACCTGTGAAAGTGATGAAATTCTGTTAAATATCATCATGGCTGGCTGGTATTCAGAAGTACATCATCTGGAGAGTTGATGTGATGTCATTATCTATATATCTATCTATATCTATCTATCTACCTACCTACCTACCTACATTTACTCTGCTCTAAATCTAAAGGTGCAAAAATCAAAATAAATACTGACCTCTCCGAGATTAAATTTTTAGTTTAAAATATAAAGTTTGCTGTTGATTCTACCTGAAAACTTGCCATTTTAACTGTTCTAGAGTTAAGCATAACGTGGAGGATTTTCCTATCTTAGCATTTTCTTACTGTCTTACACAGACATTCCCTGACAAGGAGTTAGAACTATAAGCTCTTTAAAGTCCCTTCCAGCACAAACCATTCTGTGATACTCTGATTCAGGCTGCTGTGCCTGCTGCATAAAAGATATTTAACATGCCAAGCTGTTAATGTTTTAGATGTTAAGATGCTTTCCCATTAGCAGTCAACAAGAGTGTGGTCAAATTTATGTCTCTGGAAATAGAAAGAACTATTAGGGTGCACTGGAGCCAAAGTGATCACTTTGTGGTCAATTCCCCAAAGTGAACCAAGAGACTGTGACAGACGTTACTCTTCAAGAAAAGCTCACCTCTGAACACAGTCAACAGTGCCATCTGCTGCAGAGTGCAGCATTGGCTCATTCTGGGAACGGACAGGAAGAGAGACCAGGTTCTTGAAGAATCCATCTCTGGAGGCCTTACTCACATCATCTAAAGAACAGAAGTGCCCACCAAAACCCCACACCCACTACCAATATCCCCACTTTTAGAAGATGGGAGAGTTCTCATATGATCCATACTCATGCCAGTAAGATGAGGAAGAAGCTTAGGAGACAAACCCTCAGTTCCAGATACCTCTTCATGCCTTTTTGGAAGAAGTGGAAAATATTATTTTAAGGAAAATATTTTCTTTAACATATTAATCCCCACTCTCTGGATCTGTTTCCATCATCCCTGGACATGTTCTCGGATTCTTGGGACTACATAGGGAAACCCTGAGCTCTTTAGGGCAATTTTTGCATATCAGGATCTTTTTCTGACTCGTGCGGCCATTCCCACCATTTCAGAACAACCCTTCAGCAGAGTCAGGAGCTTAACCCAGGTCCTGGACAGAGGAGCTGCCAGGTGGTATCTCTCCATGCAGCACATAGACTGGAGTAGGCTGAGAATGAGAGGAAGGGAGGGAGGAAGGAAAGGAGGGGGTGAAAGCAGGTGAAGAAAAAGAGAAGGAAAATATCACTTTAAAACTCTGGGAAGGGGGATCAAAAAAAGAAAATGCAGAGCCCACAGTGTTTCTGCCCAGAAAGCTGTTGCCTCTTCAGACTTATGTTTGCAAATAAGGTGTACTCTCTCACACTCGAGGCTTAAGTCTCTGCTAAATACCATTTTAAAAAAGCAAAACCAGCAATGCAATAAATTTGCGTCAAGACTTTTTTTCTAGCAAGGACTGTTACCTCTTCCCCTTAATGAGACATTCCTATCTTGAGGATAAAAATTTACTTTGTTTCATGTTCTTGTTTCTGAGAAGAACTAGTCAATAGCAGAATGTGGATGAATTTGCAGGGAAAGAGGAATTCATTTCCTCTCAGCACTCAGAGAAGACTGGAAGTTTCTGTGGATCTAGGTCACTTCTTTCACTGGCTAAAGTTTGCTGAGACAACTGTTTGTGGAGTTCAGTTTCTAGCTAGATCCCACAACAGATCCATATTAAAAATAAGCCTTATTGTGGAAATAAATCAGTGAATAAAGCAGTATATAAAGCTGAGATAGCTTCTCTCTGGGCTCCACGCACAGACGACAGGATGGTTTTGGCATGTTTTTCATGGCAGCTGGAAGCACAGATTTATTTAGGATTAATTCCCCAAACCTGGAATGGTTTCATAATGTGAGCTTCAGCAGAAAAATCTTGGAAAATGCCAAGTCAGGAGTGCTCTGGAGTGGTGTTGGGTGTAGGAAGCTTTTTATTTGGTCAAGAGCAGCCAGTTCCATGCCTCTTCTGATGAAGTGAGCACAGAATCACTCATTTAGCAAGATCTAGGTAACACTGGCACTGAGTTAGCAGGGAGGTGCAGTAGTTTCACATGTCACTTATAACAAACTAGCTAGAATCAGGCAAAAACATGGACAAAATCCACACACACATTTCCAGAAAGCAGATGACTTTTGGCTGAAGGTGAATCCAATGGTAACAAATTCCCCCACTGATATAAAATGTGTAGGTCAGAGCATAAGGTCTAAATACCACCTCACTGCATTAGGCACAGATTCCCTTTCCAGTTTCTAAGGATAATGAGGAACCTCTTTGGAACAGTACTATAGTACATTCAACTGCTTCCTGCTTCTTTAGAAGATGGTATGCTTCTACCTCTTCGTTTTCCATGCTGGAAGTGAGAATATGATATAAAATGGAGGCTTTCTTTAGAGCAAGGAGGTAAGAGGTTTCTTTTGGGAGATGAATTTGCAGTAAACCACAGTTCATCTGACAACATATAAGGACACTTCTGCTGCCCCGGACAGTAACTACAGTAATATCACATGCTCAACTCCTTTGTTGTGAAGTGAGGTTTCTGCACCATCAGATGAGCGTATGTTTATAAAAGTAAAGGCCATTTATATGTGAAGAGACTCAGTTCTTTTAAAGTAAAATCATTGTCAAAGATTCTCTGACAGGCTTAGGCAGCAATGCAAAACTGCCTGGAGCTTTGGGTTGAGACCACTTGATAGAACGTGTGAGTGGCCACACATGCCTGTCTGTCCCTCACACCTCCATTCTTCATATTACACTACAGACTTGTCAGCTACAAGAATATGACTCATTATCATTAACCACATTGTAACAACACACTTTTTTCCCTGGATTCCTCCAGTTCTGACACAATTAGGTCAGTGAAAAAGATTCTTGTTTTTTGTGCAAACAGTCTGTGCTTGCCTCTAGGGATAAAGGTAACTTACAACACAACTGCATGGATGTGACAGGAGCAATTGTAATGCAGCCAGAGCAGATGGAAGCAGTTTTGCTGTGGAGAATGTTGCTTAAGGTTTTGTTACCAAGAGGAAAAATGGAAATCACAAGTGATCATATCACAGGCTTGTTCTTGTCCTTATCCAACCAAAGTTATTATTTAAATACCAGTTCATTACAGTGTTCCTGCACAGATGAAGACAGTAAAATTAGGGTACAAACCATATGCTTTTATCTGCTTGTGCCCTCATCTCTGTTCCTTAAGGCAAGGGAACAGAAAAATATTGCTTTGTTAGCTGTTCTAGAAAATGCCAGTCAAGTCCCAGACATATATTTGTGACATTACACAGAGGCCAGAGGTCACAAAGCCTTTGAGACCTAATGGCTGCTGTATAGTTGGATTTTCCTCTGTTTGGAGGTACTATTGAGACTGTGTGTCTGCTGCATGAAGGCCTTGTAGCCTTTGTAAAATCATGGCTCAGGCCTGTTACTTTGGCTAAGTAGAAAAGGACTGTGGGAAAGAGACATAGCCGAATTAAGGGTAGAAAAACATGCAGCATGACCATTGTGTGCTCACATGGTGGTGTATGGTGGTTGGCTGAATCACCTTGTGTTGGTTAATTATCTTGAAATTGTTGTGCCTTAAAACGATATAAACAGAGAACCAGCTGCTTAAAAATGCCAGGTTTTTGTAATAAATGGGCTCTCCTTTGCATCTGCCTGGAGACTCTGCACCGCTCATTATCACAACATGTGTCAAGCTTGCACCATAATCCCATCCCCATTCTCTAAGTTTTGGAATGTATATAAACAGAATACATGTCCCCATGCCTGCCCTACTGTCTCATGCAGCTGTTGACATGTTCTCTCAATGTTTATGTGTAAAAACAAAAGTGCTGGAAAACAACCTCTCAGGAAAACACTGAGGATTGTTCTCCAGCCTGGGGGTGCTTCACCAGGAACAGTCAACTCTTTGTCAGAGACATCAGCTGGACACATACAAACTCACTGGGGGTTTGTTCTGGGTCTCTCTGCTTCAGAAACCAAATGAGAATCCACTGTGAGCTTGTCTTTTTCTACAGAGTTATTGCCCCCATTCCAAGGTAATACTTCTCAGTGCTCACCATTGGGATATATTTGTGGAGATTTGTCAAACTATTGTGGCTGAGTATTGTTTTTCATATGGCCTTTTCTACTCTGGAGGTGTTCAAAAACACTTCCATCCCTGGGGTGAGAGTAAAGCGACAACTCACTTTACACCAGCCCATGCCTTTTTGCATGCCTGTAGCTCCCAAGCACCAAGCACCCAAAGACCAAGCACCTCTGCTCCTCCTAATACCCTCCTGATGTTCCCGTTTGACCCAAGCAGAGCACAGGTAAAATGGAGAAACATTTTACCCCATAATATAAAAAGTACAAAGCACGCAGAGAACTGGTTCCGCATTTCAGGCCTCAGCCCGTTCTAATAAACTCCAGTAGTAAATGACTCTCTACAGCACCATCTTCTGTGGCTCTGGAGAGATCTGTGGCTTTAGAGACAAATTCACAATTGCTATTTGGCATGGTTTTACTTCCCTTTTCAGAACAGGAGTGTATCACACAGCATCCTGATGAAGTTCCCTGCAAGCAAAGTGTGTTTCCTGTTAAAAGTCATTCCCAGATACTGATGTCAAATGTCCCCGAGAGCTTAGCTGAACTTGGCTGCAAGGAATTTGCACAAACCATGACAAACTGGGAGGTGTTCTCAGAATACAAACTGTAGTGTTTAATCTGCCCTATTGTTCTGGTACTGAACTATGCCTGGATATGCAGCTAGTTAAATGAAGAGCCCAGCTTCACTGTGTGTATTATAAGCAGGACAGGATTTCACAATAGCTTTGTATAACCCCTTTGTGCAGATATCCAAGGGCTAAGAGGGCTGATTAGCCTCAAATACCTCTCAGAACAGCCAGCCATCAGAGAACACTGCCTGTCTTTCATAACATGCCAGCAAAAATCTCGTGAGGATGGTCTCAGCAGAGTGTGCAGCCAGATTTCTACCTACCCTTTACCCCTGGGGTAAAAAAGGAAAAGCTGGCATTCTGTGTAGCACCACTCTCCCATAATCCAAGTCGGGGAGGGGGGAGACACGTTATTTACATGAAATCCTTTCTCCCAAAGCACAAAACCTGCCACTGACCCTCACATAAGTGGGCACACAGCCATGGCAAACAGGGGAAGTTACACAAGGGTGCAAAACTGTTTATGGAGCCAGATCACACACTAGTCCCAGTGCTGCCTTGTGGGTAGTAGGTGGAGCCTTTGGCATTTGCGTGGAGGCTCTCCAATGAGACCCAGAGCAGGACAAGGCTCCAGCCTTCTGGTTTTCATAACATTAGCCCCCTCCAGTAGGGCTGAGGCAGGGGAGGAGCTTGCCCAAACTCAAATAAACGCTGACATACAGCATCTTATGAAGATGTGCAGTCTCCACAGGACACACTTGCAACAGCTAGAAGGACAAGGACAGCTGAAACTGTAAGTACGTCTACCTTCTCCACTTCCTTAATAGTTCTAGTAGTTTGTGGAGTGGCATGTTCTGGCTGCACTTACTTGTGCTAGCCATGTAACCTGCTGCCTGTCCCTTTGGCCCATGTGTTAACAGCCGCAGAAAAAACCTAAACACCCTATAGACATATTTATATGAATTGATGGACATTTCAAAGTTCAGCTTTCCTGTACATCTAAAAAGAATTCAACTTTATCTGGAGGATTCTTCTGTTTGTCTCTCCCATCCCAAAGCACTGTTTTATGTAATTAAAAAATATTTCTAACATGCGGTCACTGACAGTACTGGCCATGATGTTTTAAAATCCAGAGCTATGAGGTCTACCCAGTAGTTAAGGAAAGGTATGTTGGGAAGGAGTTGGAATTAGCCAGTAAAGAGAAATCAGCTCATTCAGTAGCTAATACAACTGTTAAGCAGCATCTTTCTCTTTGAAATGGCAATAAATTGTTGTTGGAAGTTTTAGTGTAATTGCTTGTATTTGCTTCTAATTATATGCATTCCTGCTTTATTATACTTTGATGACTAGTAAATACCATGGACAAAGTCTATTAATAGAGTATAACTGTGCAGCAGTCCCTGGTGACCATCATTCTGGTCAGGTCTGCTGGAGATGATGTACCTTCAGGCGGGGACTGGGCAGGGAACAGCACCTGCCTTTACTACTGGCAGCAGTAGCCTGCTGTTTGATTCTGACCTTCCCTTCATCTATGGTGACAACTGAAGGAGCTGCTGGGAAAAGCTCAACACTTAAGTGGCTCCATTTTATTTTAGCTACCTCTAGGCAAGGTATGGAAGGAGATTAATAGAATTCAACAGTAGTCCAGATATAGCAAGAAGATGGAAAAGGCAAGAAAGTAGTTAAGTAGCACAAGAAAGTTGATTTTACAAAATTCACATTGTTACCCAAGAAACAGGTAATTAAGTTATAGTCTGAGAAAACAACATTACACGACCTAGGAATCTGGATAATCACTGAACTCTGTGCTCTTTGCAACATGAACGGCAAAGGACATTAGAACATAACAGAAGACCGAGACTGTCAGAATGCAGGTCATACGCTACAGTCTGCCTGGTTAACAACAGAAGTCATCTATGAAGGCCTCTGAAATCTCAGCATTTAACCAGATCTCATTATTCCAACAGTGGTTTTGAGTATTTTTACTTGCTTTGTTTGGGACTGTTTTTAAGTTTTTGCCTTTTTTCCCTCCCATCTTAAGGCTATGGAGGAAAATAGTCATTCATTCATAAATGTAGAAAATCTAAAGGCTAAAGGCCTTTAAGAAAGTCATCAGCTATCCTGAGACACCAAATAAACTTAACGGCACAGTCAACACCAGATCACCCACCACACCACTACTGCCTTTTCATCCAGGAGCGAATAGACTGAAGTGAAGTCCTTCTGACTACAGATTTCCACAAAATGCCCACTTGCAGAATCTCACTTTGCTGTCAGGAAATACCTTGTCATCGTGGAGAAGGGCAGTGTATCCTGAAAGAACACTTCGTCCAGTAGAAGTAGTTTCTTGGTCCTGGTGCTGTTTCTGGAGGGCTAAAAGGATTTTAGCCTTTTTTCAGGCCTTCCACCAGCTCAGCAACAACTGAAAAGCCCTAGTGCTATATTAATGTAAGAGATTCCAATGAACTGTGTCTGCCTTCCAGCTCTGGCAAGATGATTAAGTCCTTCAAGCAAACATTTCTGTCCCTGGACCTGCAGTCCCCTCGGTGGAGCTCAGCAGAGGCAATGGTAACTGCAACAATATGTATGTGCTGATTTGGAAAAAGTAGCTACTAATTTCAGTCAACACCCATCTCATGGTTACTGTGACTTTTGCTACCTTTCAGGCAAAGGACTATGAACTGCGTCAGTATGAGACGGCAAAGTGGGTCAGCACAGTCATTAGGGGAGAAACCCAGAAGGAAGCAATGCGCCAGGGCTTCTGGAAACTCTTCCACTATATCCAGGGAAAGAATGAAAAAGGTAGGACATGCTGGTTTTCAATGGCAAGAATTACAAGTAGGTAATGAACACAAATAATAATGAACAGTAAAGGAGCCGGGAGATGCAGTTTTGACAACTGGTTTTCCTTTCCTCTAGAAATGAAGATTGATATGACTGTGCCAGTGACCTGCCTGGTAAAATCAGGCTGCACAGACTTCAAGATCTCTTTCTTTGTGCCACTTGAACACCAGGATTGCCCCCCCCAACCCACTGATGCCGATGTGTTCATTGAGGAACGGAAGGCAGCAGCTCTCTTTGTCCGGTAAGCAAAACCAGCACAGCTGACACCAGATGAATCCAGGTCAGTAGCTGCCCTCAGTTAAGTATGGGCTACACTTTCTTAACAGGTAAGTGTGGATATACCCTGCTGTTCAGAGCTTTAACTGCTAAAATCCAGCCACTAGGAATTCTTATCCTTGAGTGTCTTACCACAAACGAAGTGAAGTGACCAAGTTGTGAAACACTTATATGCATTGAGTTTCATAGAGAAGCAGCCTCCAGAATCATCTTCTGAAGACAGTTTGTCCTACAGAATACCTAAACCACTCTTCCAGTACCCTTTATTTGTAGCCCTGAACTGCCACAACACATGCATGGCAGTTGTAACAGGAAAAGCACCCCAAGCACGTCTAAGAATCAAAGTCAGCTTGGGTGTTTGGTTGCTTTAAATCTTACCTTTGAAAACAGCGTAAATACCCATATGTTGCCTGACATCTAGTTCTGCATGAGTAACTTACTAACTTCAAACTGCATCACAAGTGCTCAAACTTGCTTTGCAAGTCTGAGCTTTCCACCCGTGAAAATTAAAGCCAGGGGCTTGAAGCAAAAAATCTTCTTTTTTTCACTTTTACCAGGTCCTTCGGTGGATTTGCCTCCCCAGAGAAATATACTGAGGAAGCTGACACCTTGGCCAGAATTTTAAGAAACAGAGGCCAACCATTCCATGAAGACTTCTTCTATACTGCAGGCTATGACAGTCCCTTCAAGCTCTTTAACAGGCACAATGAAGTGTGGTATTTTAAAAAGTAATATGATGGGGGAATATTAAGAGGCTACTGATCAGCTCTAGATAAAAACAGACCTTATTAATGGCTTTTGCTTTAGTGCAGAAGAGTTAATTTGCATGTGGACACAAAGCTAAATTTATTTTCTCTAGGATGAAATACTACGCTGGCTAAAAACATTACAAAATGTAATTCAAGATCACACCAGGTGGAATGGGCAGGCAAACTACTCCTCTTATTGAAAGATTCTAGGCAACACGAATAATCTGAAAATAATCCCGCTGAAGTTTGGGTATCTATCTTTGCTTCTCATGAGAAGTGCTACAGCTCTAGTTGAAGCATTATGGAAATGGAGTTCTTTGTAACTGACTTTCATAAGCTGACTTCCTCTCCACTAAACTTTTTTCCCTCATGAATGCCAAATGTTGTGTTGCTCAAATCCAGAACCCCTGGAAAACGGTTACCAAGTCCAAGCTGTACACTTGTTCTGAGAAGATTTGCACCTGAACACATAATACCAGGATTACTGGTGGCCTATTATTTTAGTAGCAAATATAGAAGTTTAGCTCTCACCTAAAACACTCGAACTACTCAATTTAGCTTCATCCAAATATGGGTATTGGTCAGGTCATGTGCAGCCTGCACACCAGCAGTATTTGACATCTTAGTTAAAACACTCGCAGAACTAGTATTTAACCTAGTTTAGTCCCTGCTCTAAATTAAGCATTTTAAATCTTAATATATTAGCCTGGAGCTGTTTTACATCAAGTTGTTCCAGCCAGAAAAGAGGTCACAACACCAGATAGAGTTTGCAGATTTTTATTGACTCCAATCAGTGTCAGGCAAACATTACCAGTGAGGTAAAAACATATCGGCTTTTTTAATGCTGTTCATGCAAGTGTAACCCAGTTATCAGCAATCTTCCACCTGTTAAGACAGACATAAGAACCACTATAAGCTACCAAAGCA
Organism: Platysteira castanea; assembly: GCA_013397175.1. Taxonomy (NCBI): domain Eukaryota; kingdom Metazoa; phylum Chordata; class Aves; order Passeriformes; genus Platysteira; species Platysteira castanea. The sequence continues at coordinate 15,419 of VYXC01001254.1, forward strand.
GCACAACACAGTTTCTGGGAACATCTCAGACCTTAGAATTTCATCTCTGCTCAGTGAGAGAGTTCAAGCCAAGGTTATCATCATTTGTTCCAACAAATAGATTTCATTATTACAGCAGTTACACTCACCTTAACTCTTCATACGTTAGTTCCAGAGCTGCCTCTTCACCTAAATCAAGAAAACACAGTTAGCATATGCAGCAGCACAACTGCTAAAAGCTCCACAACAGCTTTGTAACCTCAGGTGGAAAAGGAACGGAAAGGGTAATATCACAGTAACTCATTTGGCAGAATCAATTTCATCAGTGGCTACAAATATTCCAGAAGTTTTTAATACAATTCATCTGTTGTGTAGACTTACCCAGTGAGATTGCAGACAGCACAGTCCCTTCCTGAGGAAGAGAGAAGTACTTTCAGAATAACAGACAGCAGCACTATATGTGAAGTTTGTCTATCTGTGAACTTCTATTCACCCAACTATTTCACCTAGAAGGAAACTGACTTTCAGCTGGCATCTTATGAGTTCAACTTGCAACACCCGAATAAGATCCAAAAAGCTTACAAATCCTAACTGAACTGGAAACACAGAATTACTAACATTGGAAGAATCAGGGAAAGTAAAAAGCTTCTACTTTGCTTTGTGATATTGTCTCTCCCAACGATGTTGTATTTTACGATTTTCAATACCTGAAATACAAGTCCCACAGGTTTTTAAGACAACTTGAATCTTTGGAAGTGAGAACCAGTTTGGAAACAAGTTTGTACAGCAATCATCTAGAACTTGAGCTAAATTTGTGTAGAGCAAATATAAAGATTAGTAGTAAAAACCGCTGAGAAGTGACAGCCACAGCATACAGGTTTTTTATTTTAATTCTAGAGTGCAGTGTTACAGTGGTGCCCACAGAACAGCCAGATACATTAAAGGGAAGACAAATGAGCTATCTTATTGGACTAATTGTACGTACCACTATCTAAACGTTCAGCACAACAACAATATTCCAGAAATTACTAAACTACATGTAGCCTACACTTACTTCAGGCACACCCATCTGGTTTCTCACACAAACTCCATGCAAGCTTCACCCTGTGAAGAAGTGAAATTGTACTAACACACCCTTGGCAGTAATTTTAGAGTTTGAATGTGGGTACTGTTTCAGCACAAGAGTTTTCCTCAGACTCTTTCAGAGAGATTCCCATTGCTTAGAATTCATCACAAACAGTACATGTTTAGAGCAGCTTAATGTTGTATCACTTGTTTCTCCTTAAAGAGGGATCTGACCTTAGAACTTCAGACCTTACTCCCAATGACATCTTTATTTACACCACTGTAAGAGCTCTGATCTAGCCATCGATATAAACAATTCAACACATAAGCATTCAAGATCAGTGCTACTGCCTGAAAGAGTCCACTAAATTAAAACAGAAAAATAGCAAATAACTGTTCTGCATTTGCTCAGCCCAGAGTGTGTGGCAACCTGGTAGCACAGAGCTTTTCTTATTAAGTAGGAATTCAAGTAGTCCCTAGCAGTTATATATTTAAAATGGTCCTCACTAAGGCTTTTTTCACCTGGTTAAGGTAATAAAATCACAGAGAACCCTGCTTAATGCTGCAGCTACATAGTAAAGGCCAGGGTTTTCTAAATGCCTCATTCCCGTATCACACAGTTCTGACCAGTCACACCCATGTGTTAGCAACTTACTTTTGCTGGCAGCACTACTAGGTGCATGACTTCCCAGCTCCATCACACCTAGAACGAAGCAAACCATCAGGACAGCACGGAAACAAGCACAGGAGGACAAAATCCAAGTCAGGTGCCTGCAATCAGATAGAGCTAATTACACACCTCCATGATTGAAGTCAAGGAAGTCACATCTCATCACACAGGCAACTTACACTGTCAGCCCCTGCACAGCCCTGCTATAGGGCTAGGCTGCTATGGGCAAGAGGGCAAATACTCAAATAGTGCCATCAGAGTCCATTTAAGAGCTCAGAGTGAAGGGTTTAATACACACCCGCCTGTCAAGACTGGGCTCCAGCCAGCAGTTCCCCTTCAAAACATCCTCTTGTTTTGGCTGAGATGCAAGCCACAGCCAATGGGCCCCTTGCCCCTTTTCCCCTAGCTGATAAGCAGTTAAATACTTAGAGGCATATGTTGAAATCCTAATACTTGGAAAGCTGAAACAAGTACTCACCTCACAATGAGAAATATTTGGAAGCCTGCCAAAAAAAATTTGCTGTTAGGCAGGGTCCAGCAGGAAGTTATAGCATAAGAACAGTTCCAGTAAAATACTGTATCAGAGTTTGGTCAAGTTTTATCCTCATGGGGATCAGAGACCTGATTCAACATCATTTACAGTTGGCTGCAACACTCCCATCCCCTTCTGAAGGCAGGGTTTAAAGCCATTTCCCAGCACTCTTCAGCGCTGTGAGATGTTCATTCCCCAACTACAGAGCATGCTGAAACTGCACGAAGGAGCAAACCTCACAGTTGCAGAGTTCACTAATGTGAGCTTTGAGTAACCAAATCGTGCATATCCAGGAAAACCATTTCGGACACTAAATTCACAGTACTGTGACATTCACCATTTAGTTGTAACAGGAAAATTCTAGAGATCCTTAACACCACAATTATTTCATGCTCTTACTGTGAAACACAGGAAGCTGAAAGCACACTTATGGTACTTATCTTTGCCTCACACCTTCCAAGAACAAAAATTAATTTACAGACACCTCCAACAGCAAACTCCCAAACTCAAATGCATCACTGACAAAAGTAACATCCATCTAAAAAATTAAGGTTTATTAGTTACCTTCAATTAGGAATGCCTTGTCTTTACCAATATCAGTAACAGGCAAAATAGTTTCTCACACAAGAGGAACAGGGCTCCTCTGTCCAGGGTAGCCTGCAAAACAACAAAACACTTTTAGAACCTGGAGCACTAACACCTGGTTAATTTTATTCTGTATTTTGAGCTTGACTTCACAAGCACATCCTACTCTCTTTCTATTCCTCTTACTAAATGTTATTATGTTAAACTCACTGGTCTTTTAAGATGAACTTTCAAAACACATTCATGGAGCAAAAGAAAGTGTTTTATCTTCAGCTTCCAATATGATTTGTTTGAAATAGCCTAAGCTACAGGAGGCTGCATCAGACAGGAGGCGAAAGACAATAACTGTGATCATCACAGGTCATCTGCTGAACTATGCAGTCATCACACAGCAGCCTTTCCAGACAGCAGGGATGAAATAAGTTTTCAGGGATGCCAGCAATGCAGTTATTTACCTTTTAACAGCTTACAGCTTTATCTCCCAGTGCCTGCAACAACAGAAAACAGAATCAGATGCCTTCAGCCTTTGTGGCCAAGCCCACAGTTCCTACTGAGAGACCCCAAGAGCCAGATACATCAGATAGGGGCGAAGGACAGAAGTGTTCATCACAAGATATTCTGCTGAACTATGCCATCATCACTGTATCTGCTTTGGAATCATAGTACGGAGCAATTGCTTCTTGTGACTGCTTTGACAAGTAAATTTTCCCAATACAAAAGAAGAAATATTATACTAGCAAGTATAAATTGTTTCTGGTCTTAGTGGAAATTAATCATAAAACACATCCCATCTTTCTTACTGCAGTGTTTTAACAGCTCAGTGGAAGAAACCTCTACATAAAGTACATATTTCTTACCAGGTGATGTTCCTTCTGCGTATCTTCTAAGTGCAGGATTTAAATCCTGGAAGAAAAAAACTTGTGAACAGTATATTCAGCAGTCAAAGCACTGAGGGGAATTTTAAGTTGTTGTGCCTCAGAAAACTGTTATGGTGGTAAAAGTGCTCATCACTCCCTTGGTCAAGAGTAGCAAATAATTGTCATCACTGTGGCACCAGAGGGATAGCTTTGCTCAAGGAATTAAGCTGGTTTCTGATACTATCAGAGCAGAAGACGCTGTCTAGACAAACTGTAAGCACCATTTTATGTTTAATTTTCAAGAATCACTTTTTTTACCTTGGGAAGAAGTAGCATCAAGTCTCCACATTTGGGGGCAGATCTGGAAGAGATTAGAGTTGGAGATTTTTGCAGAACTAGGGAGCTTCTCTGGCAATCACACTAAGCACATTAGAAAGCCTCAGCACGGAGTTTTCAGAAATCACTTCTGTCCACTACTCTTATACTGAAACCATCATAGGCTTTGGGATTTACTTAACATCAATCCCCATAGCGACACATTTTCTACAACATACTCCAGGAAGTTTTTTCCAAAACATTTTTAATTGCTGTGACCAAAGAAACAGCAGTAATGAAGGAAAAAAAAAGGAATCTGTGGGTACTCTTGCAGTCTGGTTACTGGATAAGCAGTGGTTCAAAAACAATAGGAGCCTTATAAACACTCTCCAGGACAAATAAACACATGACTTTTCCCGGCAGAAAAGTGAGGCCTGCCCAAGACACTACAGGCAACGTCTGAATTACAACTGCTGATCCTGTAACTCCCTGATACAATGGTACTCCAGTCTAGTTGGTGTACACAAATTCAACATTTGCTAATTTAAACTCTGTATTTCAGAAGTAACATTTACCTGTATTGAAGCCACAAGAAGGAAAAGTGTAGCTGATACATGTTGAACTGAAAACAAGAAAGCATATTAGTTTTTCTTCTTTCAAAAAGAGTGTGATATTTACAAGTATTACTTTGAAAAATCCAAGGAACATCCAAAACACTTTTGAGTCTTAGGCTCTTCTCTGATGCAATCTAAATTTCGGCTCTTTGAAGAAATGAGTCCATAAAAAGTAATAGCTATTATGTATTTTTAAGCTGGATATTATCACTACACTACTTTGTTTCCTATGGCTTTAATTCTGGTGTAGTATTACAGTGTCAGCCGGCCAGGCATGAACTTTGGCTGCTTAGAAAGGCCCACGTGGTGTCTCAAGCCATCCCGGATAGGCCATCATAAGTATTCCATGCCCAGCTCAGATATGTTGGCATTCATCACCCTCTCAGATGTCCCTACCAACATAGTTTTCATCATGTGCAGAGCATGTGGAAGTGAAGTGAGGCACTTCTCTTTAAAACGTGCTGAGTTAAGACCCACAAGGACCACGGACTCGAACTCTTAGACGTGTTCAGGACTATCACCAAGAGCCACCACGCGTGCCTGAGAGCACTGTCCAAATGCTTCTTAAGGCCTGGCAGCCTTGGAATGTGAAGGCAATCTTTAACCCTTCTACATTGTATCCACATCCCAGCTGTGCAAGGATCCTGAATCCTTCCATAACGCTACTACTGCATTTGGCACAATGCTTCCCATTTATCTGCAATAAACAGCCTCCTAAAAAGCCAAGTGCAGTTAGAACATCCAAACCCACAAACCCCGAGATCTATCGGTTGTATCTACCGCGGGGACGTGACTTGCCATATTCTACGACCATATCTTAGGTGTAACACGCTGGTAGGGAAGACTCCGTAACTCAACGCCGGAGGTTATTACCCTGAGCAGTTACCCTCCCCAACCCGTGTGGGGCTCTACGGGACCACCCACACACATTCCCAGGGCCGCCATGAGGCAGAGCCCACGGCGGTCTAGGCCGCGGACCAGGCCGGCCGCACAATCCACTTCAATCCTCCCTCGCCACCTCCCATCGGCGACCGACCCACACCCGCGGGGCCCCTCGGCCATCCTCCGGAGCAGTACCACCGCACCACGGGCGGGGAATCGCCCCCCACTTACCGGCGGGGCCGCGCGGAGCACACAAAACCCGCTACGCCGCGGGAACGGAAAAGAGAGACGTAATTGTGCCCGTCCCTTATATAGTACAGGTCATGTGGTGCGGACGCGGTCACACCCACCGGGGTGTGTCCCTCGGGCAGAGGAGGGGCGGAGGTGCACGGGGGGAACCTTACGGCGTTTCCTTCCGGGGCGCGGCCCGCGTTGGCGCGTTTCAGTTCCGGGCCGCTGCTGCGGGCCCTTCCCATCCCCGGCAGGTGAGGCCGGGCCAGGAGGGGCG
>VYXC01001254.1:21507-40749 GCA_013397175.1 Platysteira castanea
CTCAGTTTAGAGTTACATTTGGTTTTATAGTTGTTGGAGTCCCGTCGGAATGTGCAAGTAGCCAAGTAGGTTTATTGGGAAGAAATTGTTACCTGTGAGAATAGTGAGGTTCTGGCACAGGATGCCCAGAGAAGCTGTGGCTGCACCTGGCTCCCTGGAAGTGTCCAAGGCCAGGTTGGACGGGGCTTGGAGCAAGCTGGGATGGTGGAAGGTGTCCCTGCCCATGGCAGGGGGTGGAACTAGATGGGCTTTAAGGTCCCTTCCAACCCAAACCTTTCTGGGATTCTAAGTGGCTCTCTCTGGGACCAGAAACAAGGCCCAGGGAACGGCTGGAGCTGTGTCAGGGGAGGTTTACTTTGGATATCAGGAAAAGGTTCTTCCCCCAGAGGGTGGTCGAGCACTGAACAGGCTCCCCAGGGAATGTTCACAGCCCCAAGGCTACCAGAGCTCCAGGAGAGTTTCGACAATGCTTTTAGGCACGGGGTGGGATTGTTGGGGTGTCTGTGGAGGGCCAGAAGTTGGACTGTGTGGTCCTAGTGGGTCCCTTCCAGCTCAGGATGTTCTGTAATTCTGTGAAGTTGCCCAGTCACGGTAAATCTCAACCCAAAAGCTGAGAGTTTTCAGTGCAGTTCCCAGGGTAACATCATCTACTGGGTGGTCTGTCTCTGCTTCTTATCTGATGGATCAAGAATTCCAACCACTCCTGGTTGCTACCTCACAGGCTGGAAGGCATTTGCTGAGATAAGTAAAGTCCAAATCTCAGCTGGTGACACCTCAAATTGTATTAAAAATGGCAGTGTCTCAGTGTGTACCCTGTGCTGACTCAGCTCAGCCTACAGGTAAAGGTGGGTGGAGGTGACAGACTTCCCAGAGAAGAGAGAAATCAAGATGTCATTGCCCTGTGGCTGAGGTGCAGAAGCTGATGAGAGGTTCCCTTGCTCAGGGGGGCAGAAATCAGCCTCTGACAGGGTATTTTGAACCAAAAGACAGATTCCCTCTCACCACCCTCCGAGTGGATCATAACACGGAGGTTCCTTGACACTGAGGCGGGCAGAGCTCTGTGGGTCATAAAGAGTAGATGGATTTTCCCTGTCTTCAGAGCAGATAATTTGTTGCGCTCTCTGGGGAGCAGCTGCCTTCTGACCACAGCCATGCCCAGCCATGCTCAGCAGTAAAGATCTGATGATTGTTTTTTCCCTTCTCTTTCTGTACATCCCAAGCTCAGCCTTTGCTTCCCTCTTGCCTCCCTGGGTGCTCATGGCCTTGGCAGGGGTGTTTCACCCTTGCCTTCCTTGAGAGTGTGCTCTAAGGCTTATTGCTTTAGGAACAGGTGTTTTGGGAAGATGATGAGCTAATCCTGCAGCTAGATCCTCCAGCAAAACCAAGAATGACAAAACTTGATGTTCACGACCATGCTTGGGAGAACCCAATTCCTCTGCGCTTCATTTTTTCTTTCTTTTTATCTCCTAAAGGGGAAGGGGGCAACAAGTTTTCAGACCTTCTTACTACATCCAAAGGAAAAAAAAGAAGACAGCACCCCCATTTCCTTCACACTGCATGTAACTCACAGCACTCCAGGTAAGATGTCAGGTTTTCTATTTCCCCTTGTTCTGTGCAGTTGATGTTCTGCTCCCAACATTGTGTTGACACAGACCTTGTGATTCCCTGATTTTTGTGGGGTTTGTTGCTTTCTCCTAAAGATAGGGAAGGACATGGAGCTGTTGGAGCGAGTCCAGAGAAGGCACCAAGATGATCAGAGAGATGGAGCAGCTCTGCTGTGAGGAAAGGCTGAGAGAATTGGGGTTGTTCAGCCTGGAGAAGAGAAGCTTCAGGGTGACCTAATTGTGGCCTTCCAGTGCCTGAAGGGAGCCTACAGCAAAGACGGAGAGAGACTATTTACAAGGGATGGAGTGACAGGACAAGGGGGAATGGCTTCCCACTGACAGAGAGTATGTTTAGATTGGATATTGGGAAGAAATTGTTCCCTGTGAGGGTGGTGAGGTCCTGGCACAGGATGCCCAGAGAAGCTATGGCTGCACTTGGATCTCTGGAAGTGTCCAAGGCCAGGTTGGACGGGGCTTGGAGCAAGCTGGGGTAGTGGAAGGTGTCCCTGCCCATGGCAGGGGGTGGGACTGGATGGGCTTTAAGGTCCCTTCCAACCCAAACCATTCTGGGATTCTGTAATAGGGGAAGGAGAGAAGAAGCCTTAAGACCTGGCACTGTTCAGCTGCACCTTGTGAAGCTTTCTGCACTCCGATCTGACTTCCCCAGGGACACGCAGCTATCCCGCCACTTAGAAATCCCTTGGCACAACTCCACAAGATTGACAGGCTGTCCTGCAGCTTCATGTTTAGTAACTGGGTTTGCCAAGTTTGCACGAAGCCTGCTTGGGCATATGGACATGTGCTATGCTGCAATATTCATAAATTCCAAATAAAAAGTCCTCCAAAGGCACACATGCTCTTCTGTGTGCCAGTCACTTCAATTTGGAGATTCCTCAGAGTGGGCACTGTGAGCCTTGGTATTCAGCCTGCCTGAAATGGTTTTGACATCTGCAGGACTCTACTCAATCCACACTTCAGATGCTATCCAGCTTGGAAGCTGGTCATGCCATGAACGGACTTTAACAGGCTTATTTACTTCCTCCTTTCTTTTTTTTTTCCCTTTTTGGATGAGTTTACATCTAACTTTCGTTCATTCCAAATTTTTACCATATATGGTCAGGGCTTATTTTCAAACTTTGCCAAAATGAAATGTGATGATGTGGTGGTGCGTCCCCCACCCCCACTCTCTGGCCTTGCTCTGAGATCTCAGTCTCCTGATAAGCCTTGGTGGACTTGGCTGAGTGGTGAAGGGTCCCCTGACTGCACCAGCTGGGCCGTGAGGTGCTCCCTGGGCCTACCAGGAGTTCTTGTGTGGTAGAGGTGGGAACAACAAGGAACATCCCAGCCAAGGTGGGAAAAAAGGGATGAGCCATGTATAGCCTCGGTAAACCATTTACCTGGATTGTAGCCCGAGCAGAGCGGCACTGTTGTGAATTGTAACCTGAGTGGAACAGTCCCTTTATTACTCTACTTGGGAAAGAATCCAGGAGTTACTGACTTAGGGTATGGCCAGGATGGGAACTTAGTGATGGCCAAAGTGAATTCTCTCAGGACCTACAAAAGTGATCCTGATTGAGGCCCTCTGAGCTCTCCTGGGCTACAGGTGTTTTTTCACCCTCCTTGTTACGTATTTTCTGGCACATGTCAGAAGTGCCACATATAATGGCTATCTCAGGTTAACAAGGCACTTAGGATGCCTTAAGGTCAGATGTGTGCTGGCCAACTTTTCTAAAGTCTCAGGAGGATTTAGGTTCTGGTGTCTCCTTCTAGGTTCCTGTTTTACAAATGAGCTTTCCCTGTTACTTTCCCTTTCCAGAGTGCTTAGAAGGTACAAGTGGTGAGTATTTTAATCCATTATGCAATCAGGTGCCTATTTTTAGTACCTGTGCCATTTTAAATGTTCCTTTTACGTGTAAATGTGCTTTTATTGAGGCTGGCAGAACAAAATATTTTGCACACTGAAGCCACAGGGAATGGATCTGTCAGGTACTGGTTTCCCAGAACGCTTGTGCAGGGGGATGCATAGCATGGAGACATCAGAGGGCTTTATTGATGTGTTTTTAAATGATCACAAACACACTCGTTTGTAATAGAGCTGCTGCCAGGTGTGTGGCAATTCAGTGGGTGAGAAAGGTCTCTAAAAACTCCAGTGTTTCAAACTGTGTGGAAGCAGGTGGAAAATGTTCTGAATTCAGATGATTGGCTCTGCTAATGATGGGATCTTTCCCCTCTTTTCCACTGGAGTCGTGTACCTGCAGCTGGAACAGCCATGGAGAAGAGTGGGAACATTCAGCTGGAGATTCCTGACTTCAGTAACTCTGTCCTGAGCCACCTGAACCAGCTGCGCATGCAGGGTCGGCTGTGTGACATCGTGGTCAACGTGCAGGGTCAGGCTTTCCGTGCGCACAAGGTGGTGCTGGCTGCCAGCTCACCCTACTTCCGTGACCACATGTCCCTGAACGAGATGAGCACCGTGTCCATCTCTGTCATCAAGAACCCTTCTGTTTTCGAGCAGCTCCTCTCCTTCTGCTACACTGGCAGGATATGTCTGCAGCTGGCTGACATCATCAGTTACCTGACAGCTGCGAGTTTCTTGCAGATGCAGCACATCATAGACAAATGCACACAGATCCTCGAGGGGATTCATTTCAAAATTAATGTGGCGGAAGTGGAAGTGGAATTGAGCCAGACCAGGACAAAGCATCAGGAGAGACCACCCGAGTCTCACCGGGTGACGCCAAATCTAAACCGTTCCCTGAGCCCACATCACAACACCCCCAAGGGCAGTCGCCTGGGCCAGGTTAGCACAGTGCTGGACATTCGGGAGCTCAGCCCACCTGAGGAGTCCACCAGCCCCCAGATAATAGAGCAGAGTTCAGATGTGGAAGGCAGGGAGCCCATCCTGCGGATTAACAGAGCAGGACAGTGGTACGTTGAGACGGGAATGGGAGAGCGTGGGGCACGGAACAACGAGGACATGCGGGTGCTGGGAGGAGTACGCATTAAGACGGAAAACCTGGAGGAGTGGCTGGGGACAGAGCACCAGCCCTCGGGAGAAGATGGGAGCAGTGCTGAGGAGGTCACGGCCATGGTTATTGACACCACGGGCCACGGATCACTGGGCCAGGAGGCTTTTGCCTTAGGCTCCTCTGGAACCAAAGTGGTCAGGCCGACCAGCAGTGAGATTGACAGGTAGGTTTTCTTTAACTTAATTACTCACCTTGGCTATAAGAGGAGGTTATGCAAGATTCTGACTTGGCTGGGTCAGTTGCTTTGGAATAATTCCTCTTTCTATATACTGTGGCCGTCTTAAGCATAAGAGCCCAAGGGTTTTTACCTGGTGTTAGGAAGCCTGTCCAGTTTGGTAATAGTATTTTGGCTGGGTAGTGATCAGACCAGGATCTCCAGTGGGAAATTACTTATTAGCTTGTAAAGATTGGGATCTCTACCTCTCAGTGTTTCAGCTGAGGTGGGATTTTTGTTTAAAGAAGATGTTCAGTTCAGCCTCAGTAGATACCGGGCTCAGCATTCGGATTAATTAGGCCATATACAATATATGTTACACAAAGTGCCATTGCACTGGTGCCTTCTGGCCTGAAAATCTGGGGATAGTTCTGGCTGAGAAACAAGCCAGACAGCAGCTCTAGGTCAGCGTCTTCCCAGTGGTCCATGACAGCAGTGGGCCCTGGGTTTATGTCTTCTGAGCTAGTTGAAGTGGGAACCCAGTGGCCTCCACTGTTGTTTTGATTTATATGAGAGAGCAAAAAGCCTTTGTTGAAAATGAGTGGTGAAATCTGCTGTTTGGACTCTCCATCCATCTGCTTCCCCTCCACTCCAGTATTTGCTTTCTTGCCTCTCAGGCTAGAGAATGGATTTGATAAAGGGCAGGTGTGTTGTATTTGGGATGTTGTAATTCTGGGGTTTCCCTTCACATCTGCCTCTCTTCTACCTCAATCCCATGTGGAAACAGCTACCTGGAAGCAGTGGATGTTCTGTCACTTGTTGCTTAATAAATCAATCAGTGGGAACAATCTTGAGCTGGCCCTTGGAGAGCGATGCTTTCCTACTTCCTTAGCTCTTTTCCTTGGATCAGCTAGTCTCTAGCATCTCTTTTTGCACTGCAGTCTGTATGCACTGTTTCCCACCTGCAGTCCATCACATCCCTTGTGTTTCATACTGCAAATGAAGGAGGAGGGTGTGGGTGCTGGAGGAGAGGTGTCCTCTGATGAATGGTTTCTGTCCTACTGTACAGTTCCTGAGTCACCATGCCCGTGTTGGTTTATTCATGATAGGAACCCCACTCTGTTGCTGAACTGGAAGTCAAATTATTCAGTTTTATTTTTCAGATGTTTAGACTGAAACCATAGACCAGTATGATTTGGTTTTTCCTTCATACATGCACTGTTCCACCTCCAGTGTGTTAGCTGATGAGAATGAAGAGATGCTATACAGGTGCCTCTATTGCTCACCCATTGTTCTAAACACTTTAGTGACCTAATGCCCATTAAAAATTCCATTTACACTCTTCCCCCACCTCACAGATTTAGTCCTTCTGGCAGCATGGTTGCTGTGACTGAGCGGTACAGATCAAAAAGCGAGTCTCCCGGGCGGATGGATGAGCCCAAGCAGCCCAGTTCCCAGGTAGGCAGATCAAGAAGTTTGCGAGTAAATGTTGGCATGAAGGTGTTGGGTTGGTTGGCTGTGTTGTGATTAAGCGTGTCATATTTTATATTTGCAAGCAATAATGTGTGCAATATAAGGAGCTTTTACTTTGGCAAAGGATTTACTTGCTCACAGGAGAACATGTGCTGGCCATGTACGATTTAAAACTGATTCTGGTTGTTGTTTGGGATTTTGGCCAGGTACCTGGAAAACACAAGGAGTTTCTCTTGTTGTTTGAGGGCGTAAATATCCACCCTTATTCTGGGCAGGCCACCAACTCCTGAGGAGAAGCCCCATTTGCCTGCAGAGCTGGATCTGCCCTCAAACACTGGCAGCAAGTGCCTGAGCAGGGGGATGAGGTGTGGCTTGGCTTTCTGGAAGACAGGTGACAACAGCTTAACCTTCCTATGCTGGTACCAAAATCATTCTCAAAAGCCCTCCAGGCACTGCGCCAATAAACCTTTTGGGGTGGAGTGTCAAAGAGCTGTGGATTTTTACAGACATCTCTGTCTCTTCTCCAAGTGACGTCATTGCACAGCAGAATTTGCAACATAAAGGAGCTCTGAATTCTCTGCTTTCTTGGGCACAGTTTTGGAGTAGGAGGGAGAGATGCACAGAAATAGGGCAGTGGGCTATAGAGTGCAGCAAAGTGGGACATGACAGTAATACCTGTGCCTTATCATTTTGAGCTAATTTTGTTGCATCCAGTTGTTGTCACAGTGCCACTGTAGTGCAAGCATCTCAGCCAACACAGCGCAGAAGGGCTCTTGTGAGCCCGACAGGTAGGGAATGTGTCAGTGCGTAAGCAAAGGACTTGGCTGGAGGTGGGTAAGGAAATAGTAGGCTGCTTTGCCCTTGACTAAGACCAAGCAAAGCCAGGGGGAAAAAACTATGATTGCTGTCTGCTGACTTTGCTAGACACTTCCATAAAACAACAGATACCTTTTTGTTCCTGTTTTGCAAAGCTTTGTTTTGTGTCCTCAGAAGGCATTGAGAAAATTTCAAGTCAAACCAGCCCTCTAGGGGAAATGTGATGTATTACACAATTTTAGCTCTGCCTACAGAAAAGTTGCTCATATTTCTTCACTGTGAGACAGCCTGAAACACGAAACCTTAGGCTTTACACTCCATGGCAAAGTATCATCACCTTTGACTCTCCCGGCGTTGCCATATCCATACATTGCCATATCCTGTAATCCCTGCACAATAGCAGTGGTAGAGTGGAAAGGAAGAACCAGAGCTTTGTGTATCTCCTTCAGTCCTGAGCAGCTTCCCTATGCCTGTACAGCTGGATTCAGCAGCACCTGGCACAGGTACACTGCTGCTCACGCCTGCAGAACCCTGGCTGGTGGCTGAGATACCCTCCTGCTGTTCCACTGGCTTGTTTCTCCACGTTTGGCACCATTGTTAAGCAGCAGTGGAAGAGTAAACAGTGCATTTCCAGCACAGAAGCATTCTGGAGTTGGTCTGTTTCTGCTCAATCTGAATATGATGGCCAGAAGTGGCTGTCCTGAGACCAGGCTTGTGGTTCAGGTTGCCCTTGGCTGTTTGTCTGTGTGGCTTCAGAAAATGCAGATGAGTCCTTGCTGTGCGAGCTGGGTCAGGCACATCCTTGTCTGCGATGCCACCGGGCTGGGATGGGTTACACAGCCAGGCAGGCAAACGTGACACATTATAAAATGAACCCCAAGTGACACCTGAATAAATACCTGTGTAAAATGACACCTGAACTTTCAGATACAATTTGTGGTTTGTTCCTCCTTTGTTTTACTGCAGCTCATCAATCAGCTTCTTTTTTTCAACTTTTAGTAAGGAAAACAGAAGGTGATACACTCAAGTGTTTTCATAAAACTGGCACAAATTTGAAAAAAAGTAACAAGTGTTGACAAGTAGTCCACAACTGAATTGGTGGCTGTACTAGTTTGAAAGCAAACCCGTGGGAGATCCCAAATCAGAATTACAATTTAATAGGAAAACTAAGATAAAGGCAATAATACAGATACACTGGCTTAAACTGACAGAATTGGGGATACAACCTGACACCCTGTTGGTCAGAGTGGTGGTAGCAGTCCAATTAAGTGGTGGCTGCAGCCCTCCTGGAGTGGTAGATGTGGTTCTGTTGAAGCAGTGATCCTGTAGAAGGGTCTGGTCTTCCTCTGAAGGCCCAGTGGCGGTTATGTAGCTCTTGTTCTCTAGGAATTCAGTAGACAAGGCTGTCTGTGGTGTTCCAAACCTCAGATTCTATCCAGGTAGGAATGCTTGGTTCCTTCCCCTGGGCAGAGCATCTCACAATGGGATGATGTAATTTTATGAGTCAGGCAGTGAGACTTGGTGGCCCATTAACAGAACATATCCTCCCCAGAGGGAGTTATCAGGGGTGTGTCCTGGAAGAGATAAAGAACACTGCCCCACCTTTTTTAACAGCTTATGAAGATGGTGATAGAATACATACTTTTGGTTACATCTTATATTGAAACCTAAGACAGTGGCCAAGTGCCTTTGTGTCAAGGGCTGTATTTTCTTCACCAGATCCAGGAAATGGCTTGGCAGAAGGGGTGTGTGCAGCAGTGGTTTCTAATTGATTGCTTGTTTGTCTTGAGCCCCAAGGCTCCAGTTAGGCACTTAAATATGTGCTTGAGGCTGCAGACATTAGTGCTGCTGATTTTGAGGTTTGGCACATGCTTTACTGGCTGAACCTGGGCCTGATCTTCTCTGCAACTTGTTTTAGGCTGGTTGTTATTTAAATCTCTGCTATTTCCTTGGCAGGGGGAGGAATCAGCCATGCTTGGAGTGAGTGGTTACGTGGAATATCTGCGGGAGCAGGAGGTTTCAGAGCGCTGGTTCCGCTACAACCCACGGCTCACATGTATTTACTGTGCCAAATCCTTCAACCAGAAGGGCAGCCTGGACCGGCACATGCGGCTCCACATGGGCATCACACCTTTTGTCTGCCGCATGTGTGGGAAGAAGTACACCCGCAAGGATCAGCTGGAATATCACATCCGCAAGCACACGGGCAACAAGCCCTTCCACTGCCACGTGTGTGGAAAAAGCTTCCCTTTCCAGGCCATCCTCAACCAGCACTTTCGCAAGAACCACCCTGGCTGTTTGCCCCTAGAGGGGCCCCACAGCATCTCCCCTGAGACCACCGTCACGTCCCGGGGGCAGGCGGAGGAGGAATCTCCTCCACAGGAGGAGGCTGTGGCAGTGGGGGAGACAGCACAAGGATCTGTGTCCACAACTGGGCCGGATTGAAATGCAGCTGTGGAGTCCCAGGAAAAAGGACCGTCTTCCCATTCTTTGCTCTAAAGAGTCAGCATCAACCTGCAGGCTGGTACTGTAATTAGTGCAATGCCACCACTGAACAGAAAGAAGCTCCCAAGATGTTGCCAAAATAGAAAAATCTTTCTCTCTCTTTCTCTCTCTTCCTCTCACACACCCACACACACACCTATAGAGTGTTAAATGTTTTTCTCCCTTATTCCTCCTCCTCTTGGAGAAAAACAGAACAACTGTGTCAATCAACTTCTTATTCAGGGATCGACAGGATTTTAAAATTTTTTACTGTTCTGTAGTGATCTGGGACAAGCAGTCATTTGTATTTCTGGACAGCGCTGTGGCCCGGCAGGGTGTCCCGCCGGCGGTGCCGGGTTCAGCCACAGAGCCATATCCACGACTCCCACTCAAGGGGAGAGCAGGGGCAAGGGGCTGTTGCCTTTCTCCCTTCCCCAGGTAGTTGCCACAGTAAAGAAAACAAAAAGACTGTCCTGGTGGAACCTGCCTTGCCCGAGCATATTTATCCCTGGCTTAATTTTGGTGTGTCTCTTTACATTTTTATTTAAACTGTTATTTTAGGGCTTTGGGCTTGCCTTTCCAGGCATGCAGCTCTGGTGCCCCTTGTTAAAGTGGGCACAGCTACAAAGTGGTATTCCAGAGTCAGTAAAATGTGAAGGAAGCACTTCAGCTACTGAGAGTGGAATTTAGCAGCTGTGAGGTTTGCTTGAGACTCTGATGCATTGGGAGAAGGGCTGGAGGGGTCTTCCAGAGGAGGTTGTCCTCTGCTGGTGCTGATCTGGAGAGCTCAGAGCACTCTGACATCCTGGCTGGAGCACTGTCGTGCTTCAGGTGTTGCCAAGGGTTAGGAAGAGATTTTCTGGAGTGGCTGAGTTGTGGAGTTAGAGGCTGGCTACCAAAGTCCTCCTTCACCCCTGCTCCCCCCTCGACATGCACTTGATCTTTTAGAACAGCAATACAGGATATGGAAATACTGCAATGCTGTTGTCACAGCCAAGCAATCGCAAGTGGTTGCTTTTAAACCTGTTTCTACACACTAGTTTGATAACTTTTTTATCAATGAAATGCATAAAGAAAAGAGAACCCTATTCTATTTCCTTATAACAGTTCAGGAGACTTAAAAGTGAACAGTTCCTAGAGCAATCACAACTCTGTTCCCTTGCATGGACTTTACATTTTTGTATTCTGAGTAGCTCTGATGTTTAGAGCAAGTTTAGCAAACCTGGAGAGACATGCCTGCGTGTGTATTGTAGGTGTTTGCACGGGCTTATGTGGTTCATAACCAGAAAAGCATGGGACAGGTAGATAAGTGCAAATATCCTGACATCTTTTTTTTTTAAAAAAAAATATGCAATATTTTAAGAGTTTTCTCTAGTTCTGATGCCAAGTTGTTCATGATGGAGTGGGGGAATGAATGACAGATTGTGCATATCAGGTTTGGTGAAGGAGTTCTCTTGAGGATGTATAATGTGTATATGATAGGGAAGGTGATGGGAAGAACAAGGGGACATTGGAAAAGAAATACACTTCATCTTGCTTCAGCAAGAAAGCTGGATGAGTGGTTAGAGCAGGGGCTTAGCAGGCAGGAGACTGACCAAGTGACAATAAAACTTGACCTGCAGTCTGACTGCAGTTTTGGGCACATGGAAACATCTCCAGCCCTTGCCTTCCCCATCTGCCAGCTGGTACTTGGGATCATTTCCTGCCACTTTGGAGGGAATAATTTGGAGAAGGGTGTTGTATTCTTGCCTTGCTTTTATAGATATTTTATGTGTGAAGGGTCTCACTGTTCCTCCCATCTCGAAAAGAGATGTGGCTCTGATGTGTTTTTGTGTGGGGGGTAGGGCTTTGGTGCCAGTATCATGTGTAACAGGGATGTGCTCCTACAAGAGGAACCTTTGCAGATGTTCTGAGCTGGGCACCTGCAAAGTACCATTTCACTGACCATTTCAAACAGGAAAACTGATATTTCACCTCCATTTTCCTTCTGTCCCTTCTTCCTCCTCTCCTGTCAAAGGCATCCATCACACAGGGAGTGATTTGGCCACCCAAATAACCAGCTCCATCAGGTTTCCTGGCAAAGGTCAAACAGCATGGTACCAAAAGAGTGAGGTTGCCAGAGAGCAGTGGCAGAGGATAAGGTGAGAGGGTGGCCAAGGTAGGTTTTGTTGCAATCAAGGTGCGGGGAGGAGTGGAGATGTGCTGCTTTAGTCATAGCTTTTGAAGTTACCAAAAATGAAAAAAAAAAAATGTTAAAAACTTTGAAATCTTATCCTGTTCACACTAGAGAGCATCAAAAGTTACTTTTAGTTGCTTAAAAGATTTTTGTTTTAAAATAGAAATTTTAAAAGAGTACTACCAAACTATAAAAACATAAAATTATTTATATACATATATTATATAAAAGTATAGTGGGAAAGTTTCCCTGCTAAGCTTGCTGTGAAGAGAAGGGTGACGGTGCAGTAACTGCTACATAAGCATTTTTCTGAGACAGATGGCAACCGTAGTGGAGAAGGGCTGACATAAAATGGTGAATGCCTTTGTTCCCATGGCATAGGTGTGAGTTTCTTGAGCAGGTTTTTGTTTTACTGTATCAATACTGTGAATGGAGGAGCATCCAAACAGTACAGGATGCCAACACTGCATCCTGTTTGCTGATTCACTACTTCAAGTGGCCTAGTGAAAACCATGAAATTGGTCCTTCATACCTTACTAGGCTGAAAACAAAGCTTGTGAAAGGTTTTTATTTTTTCCTCCTTTATATTTGTTTTTGGTTTTGTTTTTGTTTTTGTTTTTTTTTTTGCAGAGGTTGCCACTGTATAAATGATCATTTCTGATTGCATGCAAAAGAGCCAATATTCTTGCCCAGGTCTTGCTGAGGTGAAGTTTATAGCTTGTAGCTAGAGTCAGTATAAGGTATGGTAGTGGGAATCATTTTGATATTTCTGTACATTTAATGGATGTGTATGTATGTGTGGGAATCATGATGTCTATTATTTCTTGAACAGTGCTGAAACCAGTTCAGGCCCATCCGCACTAGACTGTGGAACCAGTTCTGAAGGAATTGTTATTAAACATTTATTTCAATGGTTCCTGAGTGCAGATGAGATCAAGGTTCAAGAGAAAGGGGTTGGAGGTCATATATGGTATGGAGAAACCTCATGTTAATTTTCTGGCAGTGGTGTAGCTACTTAGAGGTGCTTTCCCTAACAGAATGATACTGTGTTCTGTTGCCTCTGCGTTGTTGTGGCTCTTTACAGTTGCACCAAAGCTGTGGAGAATCAGATGCCAACTTTCCAAGTGTGAATAGTTCTGTGATGGGTTTGAGGCACAGCTTTGCATTCCCACGTCTAGCTGCATCTTTTTCTGCCAAAACTGTGATTTCAACTGTGATTTAAGGAGGATGTGAAGAGAACGCTCGTGTTTTAATACCTCTGTACGTAACATTTCTGTCTACTTTAGAGTTAGGGCTTACTAACCCATTTGTTTTCTTGCCTCAGGCAGGAGGGAGAACACACTCTGGTTTTACAGTTTGCTTTCTTGGAGGTGGACACATTTTTTAGTTCTTTCCTGTCAAAGAACTCACCTCCCAAATGTGAAGAGTTGTGGTTATCTCCTTAAGCCTGCAGCAAGCCCTGGTGCCAAGTCTCAGCCAAGTGATGTGACAGTTGCCACGGCTGTTCCCTGCTGCTTCCAGGTTCCCTGTGAATAGCTGTGAAAATAACAAGAATTGTGTTAATACTGTGTTGCTGCTTTGGAGAAAGCTAAACCTCTTCATCTCAGGAGGATGACCAATGTGAAGCTGGGAAAAGGAGAAGGCCAAAATGCAGTGGGAGGATGTGAAAAGAAATTGTGCTTTGTATTTCCAGCAGCTAGAGGGGGATAAATGAGAGGCTTTATGGAATATGAATTTGTTACAGGAAGCTGAGAACATGCTTAGAGCTAACTTAGTAAGATCCAGGGATAGCCCAGTGAGAGCCAGAGCACCCGATGCAGACGGGCAGTCCCTCGTTGTCCTCTCAGCATTGTCCACCATCAGGTTCAGTCCTTGGACTTTCCTACATCTTCTCTACAATATTCTCCAACTGTGATCTGTATAATTTAACTTTAGTTTGGGTGCCTGAAGGGCAGGAAGAACAGAAAGTGTGTTGTGTCTCTGCTGCTGTTTTAAACCCAGAGAGGTCGGCAGTGACTGACCCCGTTCACTTCTGACTCCTACCCAGAGCTGGAATAGCATTGGGAACAAGCTGTAGGCCTGCTGAAAAGCGTTGTGGGGCTGGCTCTGTGCAGAGGGCACGTAGCCAGGATTTCAGCCCTCTGTGAGCTCAAGGTTGAAATAAATGGGCAGGACAGCTCTCCCTGCTTGTCCTGCTCTTATTTTGTGACAGCTCCATGGCTGTGTTTCCATCCTACACCTCTGCAGTAGGAATGTCACTTAACTGTAACAGGCCCATTTCAGGAAGTGACTCCAAGCAGTCTGGTTTTGGAGCAGAGTCCTTGGCACTTTTGGGTGATTCAGCCTTAACAAGGCCTTTGCAAGAGCAGAGTTGTAGCTTTTATTTGCTGCTGACTTCATCTCTCCTGCAGAATCCAACGTATAAATAGGAAGACAGCTGCAAAGGTGCCATTGATTTGAGTGGAAAGTGGCATGGGAGGTAGATGGGATCATGTATCTTGAAAAACAACAAAACATAGCACTTAAAATTATTTAAACTTTACCAAACTCTCCTCTTTGATACATGACATGCCTGCCAATTTAGCCGTGCCGGCATCCAAATGTTTCTGCAGATTAGTGACATCAAATGCTGTTCTGGCTGTGCTGGAAATATTTTGGGAATGGGAAAAGTCCCTGCTCATGGCAGGATGGTTGGACTAGATGACCTCTAAAGGTTCCTTCCAACCCATACTATTCTATAGGTCAAGAAGCTGTAATTCAAGGAGACTTTTTGCCAAGGTCTGGCCTCTCAGTTTTCCCTGGGAGCTGAGCCTGTGGCCAGGGCTGGAAAGTCTGGGATCTGCTGCCATAGCAAAATAATTGTGGTGAGCATTGCTCCTATCACAAGGTGAGAGCCATGCACAGAGTTTTGATACCTGCAGTTAAAGGGCCTAAAGAGGAGCTCAGAATCCTTATTTTAATCACTGTCATTCAGAGGATATTTTAATATAAAATACATATGTACATGTATATGTACATGTATATGTACATATATATATATATATGTAACCAAATAGAAGTTAGAACTATGCAAACAATACTGGCTGTTTCTTGAAACTAAAGTCTACCAGAACTTTTTGGAATAGAGTAGATTTGAAGTAGACTTGCTGTGGGGTTTTCTTGTTTTGTTTTATACCCAGTAAAATGCAGCAGACCAAGGTTTTGCTGCAGTTAGTCTTACTAGAAATGTAGGTTATTCCTAACCTGGAACCCACTCAAGTGGATTATAAAATTACCTGAAGAGTCCTACCATCTCTAAAATATTTCCATCTGCTGAAAGGCTTTGGCTTGGCAAACATAGGAAAACAGCGAGGCTGGGAATTAGGAGAGATTGAATTTGATGTTTGGGCTGGGAGCATTTTCTTTTGGATGTAGGATTGAGTTGGCTTCAAGGAATCTTCTACTTGGGAAAATGTCCATTGTTGAGATGGAGGCAGTGATCAGAGCATCCCCGGGATGAATTCTGGTTTTGATGGCAGTATTGGAAAGCTTCCTGCTGAATCTGATGTACCAGAGTTTAGGCTGCTGGGAGAAATTCCACATGGTTTCTGCCATTTCTTTGTGTCAGATCCGATCTTTGCTTTTAGGATTAACTGCAGTATATCTGTAACTTTCAGTGACCTTTGGCTTTTTATTCCTGGAACTGTAGACAATTCAGGTTTCCCATAACATTATCCTCATCCCAACTGTGAACAAGTTACTACTACTTCTTATAATTTATTGTCTTTCTGTTCCTGAACGTCTGTGTGATCCAGCTGGTCACCAGCACCACCTTCCAGTGCTTCATTAGCTTTTATGCACAGGGAATTGTTGCAATGGATAAGTTGACCATGCTAGTTGGAAGAGTAGAAGCCTTTGGAGAGTGACTTTTGCTTCCTCTAGCTGTCATTAGGGAGTGCACACACACATATCTGTATATACATATATAGAAACAAATATAAAGTGTTTCAATATAAACTCATTTAGCATTATTCTTATTTAATTTATATTTTAATCCAGTTGTAAACCAAAATATTACAGGTTGTGAAATTATGTCTCTTGGAAATCGGAGGAACCTCTTTTAGGTGGGAATTCTGAAAGGTCTTTGGTGACAAAAATATGGATACGAGTAAGACTTAAGAACTTGTGGTGCTCGGGAGTTGCAGCCTTGAAACAATTTGAAACTTGCTGGGTAAAGTTGGATGATGGGGCCTTCTGAAGGTGTTCTTCATGGTCCTTAATAGTTTTGTCGTAAAACAAGGACATTCTGGCAAAGCTAGAAAGAAAAGGTGAGAAGACAGCAAATCAGACTGATCTGGCACAGCTGGGAGCTGGGGAGGAAGCCACAAAGCCAGCCACTGATGTATGTAGTGTCTACTTTAAAGTTTTAGGAAATGAGCTGTTGCTATTTATTTACGTCTAGAAATGGTTGGTGGTTTGTTAGTAACTTCTGTGAAGATGCATGTTCTGCTATCACCAATGGGAAGAAATAATGGGTTCAAAGATAAGATCTTGCTGACTTTCTGTGCCAGGGTATCTTTCCAAGAAATTAGCAAGTGCTAAGAACAAATTCACATCTAACATGTCCCACAGGCTTGGCAGCAGCTCTGCTTCCTCTAGGGAGGAGGAAGACAGCTGAAATAAGAAGAGACTTTATCTGTTTTCAGCCCTGGCTGGTGGCACTGGAACCACACAGGGGAATGGGTAGAAAGGTGGAACAGAAGCAAAGCATCACTAGGAAGAGGAAGTGCATGTATCTGGCATGCCATGGATGCTGTGGGCAGGGAAATTCTGGGTTTGGAACCTGCATGGGGGCAGGAGCATGCAGGAAATGCTGCTGCCTTGCGAGGCAGGTGTCCAAAGATGCCTATCCCCGCACATGAGAGCTGAGCAGCACCAGTGTTCTCCCTGCTGGAGCTGTGAATAGTAAAGAAGGAGAAGGGGTCAGTCCCCTGTGAGGACAGATTTACTGTAAGCATTTCAGAAACTCCATTGGAAGGAACTGAAGGGTGGGAAGTGAAGGGTGGAAAGGGCAGTACCAGACTTCAAAGTGTCATTTTCTGAGTTTTCTAGAAAGTGTTGAAGAGTGAAATTTGTTTTTGTTTCAGTGCTTTCTCCTTTACCTATATCATTTATCCTATTTAAACCACAGCTCAGGGGAGGGTGCAGAGAAGGTGGAGCCAGACCCTTCCTGGAGGCATGCAGTGGAGGGAGGGGCAGCAGTAGGCAGCAGCTTATACAAGGGAAAATCAGGTTAGGTATGATAAGACATTATCTCACCATGAGTGCAGTCAAACACCATTGGATCAGGTTGTCAAGAAAGGGTGGGAAATCTCCATCCTGGGAGAGTGCAGCGTCCAAGTTCCTGTTTCCATTAGACTGTGCCAAGCTGTATTTTTGTTACCTTTTTAATTTTATCATGTAAAATGGGCAGCTTTACTGGGCTTCCTAGTTCATATCAGTTAAGCTTTTGAAACTGATTCAGGTATTTTTAAATACTGCTGTGTAAGTTTCTTGTTTAATCTGACATATTCTGAGTTATTATTTTACTGCAGTTACCTAAGGCAGTACTTAAAAAAATCAGTGCATTAATTTTTTTGCAGATTTTCATCTTAGTTTTTGTTAATGTACTTAACACCGTTCCCCTCCGATCTATGGTAAAATGGCTGCATTATTTTTATACTGCAGTGAGGCTTATTTATTTAAACCTTCCCATTACCTTTGCAATCAGACCCAATACCATTGGTTATGAAACTGTGAAAATAATGAGAAATGAAAAATGAAATTGGATTGATTAATTTACTGCTGGTCATAAAATACACAAAGTGGCAGTATAAAAGGATAAAATACAGTTGGAATTAGGTACTCAAATCACAGAATCACAGAGTGGGTTGGGTTGGAAGGGACCTTAAAGCTCATCTTATTCCTACCCCCCTGCCATGGGCAGGATGCCTTCCACTAGAATTCCAATAGAAATTACTGAGTCTCAGGCAGGGGGAGGAGTCACAAAACTAGTCTGAGAGAAACAAATTTTAACTTGATGATGCCAATTAATTGGTTCCCCATTTGGTCAGGTTTTAAGAGCTGTTTCTTGAGGTTTCCCTGGGCTCCACTCGTTCATCTACATGTCTTGGGCATGGGTTTGATACAGAGGTTTGTGCCTCAGAGTATTTTCTGAGAGTTTACATGTCTAAAGAAACTCTCTAGATTACTGTGAAGCTTTTCTTGAATCCTTCCTTGCCTGTCCACTGGTAACTGAATGCAAATCTTGGCTGCAGGAGGCCGGTGGGAGGAGGGTGGCAGCTGTGGGTGACACTAACAAGAAGTGGACAGTGCAGTTCTCCTGCTGACAGATTGGATTTCAGGAAGTGGCATGAAGCCCCAGCCCCACTGTGGCTGTCCCCAGCCCAGGGGGTTATTTCAGTCGATGTTTGTTTGCAGAGACTGTTTCCAGGGCAGCCTTGATCTCCACCGGAGATGCAGGAAAGGAGGGTGTAGATGGCATGCAGGCACTTTTCTCATGTGTTAGAAGGTTTCCTAAGCCAGGGTTGTGCTGTTGGGGGAAGCACCCCAGGTGGGATTGAGAGCAGAATTTTGTCATACCCTTTGTTTAAGACTAATTCCTTGGGCTCCCCTAAGGCGCTGGCCTGGGCAGAAAGCTGACACCAGACAGCTTCCAAGGCTGTGTTGTCACAGGGCAAGTGCCAGTGAGGAATATTGGGAAGGGAGAGAGGAGTGTTGTTGTTCAAATAAGGCATGGTTCTTTTGTGTTGGTGGATAACATGGCTGACATTTAGGACAGGCAAAAGCAATCATGGGTGGCAAAACAGACTTTTCTGAATAAGGTCTTTTAGAAGCTGAATTAGGAGGAGAATAACATGCACCTGTATGTTCTTGCAGTAATATATTCCTCACCATGTGCCCCACACTTGCAGGGAGAATTAGCAAAGGATGAGAAGACTGGATCAGATCCATGGAAATGGAAGCAAGGTATTCAAAGCACTGCTTTAGTCTGAAAAGGGAAGGGAATAAATGCAGTTTTCCCAAGCCTCTAGTTTGTTAAACACTAGCTGGAGCTCCCATGAGCTGTGGCCCCACTGTCCCCAGAGCTCCCCTCATTTCCCTGGTGTCACCCCACCTTTCCTGCACAACACTGTGAATACGATATCAGTAGCTCTTTTTAAAACTTTGTTTTTCTCCATTAAAACTGCTCAGAGCAGGAAATACTGTCCTACTGCAGGAGCAGACAGGATGTGGCCCCCAAACAGGGCACAGATAGTTGGGTAGTGGGAGAGAATTTTAAGAGTTAACAAGGGAAGTGGCTTTGTATAGCAATTTGCTAATCAAATTTCATCTTGTAACAAACTTAACTGACAATCAATTTCTAAAATATAAAAGCCTCTTAGAGGGAATAGTCAAGTATATCTTGCCCAGAAAGATGTAACTGGGATAACTTAATAAAGAGCACAGGATTTTTTCCTTTTTTTT